>JAQFYM010006188.1:0-12075 GCA_034694785.1 Agrenia bidenticulata
TCTTATCATGCACCAATCATCTAGTTACCCCATAGGGGA
This sequence comes from Agrenia bidenticulata, assembly GCA_034694785.1. Lineage (NCBI taxonomy): Eukaryota > Metazoa > Arthropoda > Collembola > Entomobryomorpha > Isotomidae > Agrenia > Agrenia bidenticulata. Next base: position 40 of record JAQFYM010006188.1, read on the forward strand.
GTTAGTCGCCCCGCCTGCGCGCCTCCGCTTTACCTTGAGCCTTTCTGCGGTTCCGAGACGTCGTTCTCGCGTCGCTCGCCAACGTCTCTCCACTTTAGAAAGGCTCAAAGTCGCTCCGGCGCGCAACCATTTGTCGTTTTATCGCCCAGAAACGCACTCAACTGAGGTGAGATATCAACACTTTGCATTTCATATGGTTTTTTTGGGTAAAAAAATGTATTAGGATTCATATTATCGCAAGGGAACATAAAAAAGTATATATTTACAGTAGATAGATTAAACAAATTTATAAAAGTCATTTATTTCTAACAATTTATACGTTAGTTACAATTTAAAACATGAAAAAAATAATTTTTTGGTTTTTTTGGCGTTTTTGACTTTTTTTTTTTTAAAAAAGTAGACCAGTTTTAAAAAGGTTTAAACTAAACAAAGAATTTACTCAAAAAATATAAATTAAAGCATTTTTTATGGCATCTATCTGTTTTCAATACTTGCTTTAGCATTTATAACTTTTACTAGTTTTTTTTTACTAATATTAGACAAATAAACGGAAATCAAAAGTATAATTACTATACTTATAACGATTTTGATATTTCAAAAACTATTTTTTAAACTGATCAGCAGGAATGATTTCGTATATCGTCTAGGATGGCACCCGGCCGGGATTTTTACGATATCCCGGGTTCCGGGTCGGGTCGGGTTTGGATCGGGTTCGAGTCAATCGGGTTAGACTTTTTCGGGTGAAACAAGAGTCACAAAAGTGTTTTTTTTGGGAAGTTTTTCTCTACTTTTTTTATAATGGTTTTTTTTAATTGCAAATTAATCAACTTAACTTGTATAGCATAACTACTAATTGAAGGGTACCGTTAGTTTTTCATTATTTATTTCGTAAGGGCTGACCTGTAATAAATATACGGTAAAGCATATAATAGAGAGCAGTGCAGTAACTTATATAAAAAAGACTATGTACTGCAAATCTTTTGAATCCTATTAATCAGAAATACGCTTGCTAACAAAAGTTCATACGCTGATTTAAATGTAAAACCAACAGCAAATAATATTGCAAATAGAAAAAGACAAAAAACATCACCAAAAGTTACTTGAGTGCTGTTACCATATCAAATATACGTAAAATATCACATTTTGTAAAAAAAAGGTAATATTGCAAAACGTTCTAAAACAATTTAAATAGATATATGTTTTTTCTTTTTGCATACAGCTGATAAAGATCTATGCGCAAAAGCAAAAACATGTTTTATAGTGTTTTTTTTATGATGAGACTTTCCAAAAAAAAAAACTAACAAAAATATATGGGTTTTACTTATATTAGAACGATATATAATATATATATATTAAAAAAAGTAAGTAAAGTAGAGTAAATCTAAAAGTTTTTAGACTTTTAGATAACAATTCAAATACTGATATATTTGTTCAACCTTGTGATTTCCATAGATTATGCCATTGTGTAGTTTTGTACATGCAAAAAGAAATTTACTAAAAATCTCTAGCACCGATTAAGAAAGAAAACCATGTTTAAGCCAGTGTCTTTAGTTTTACTTGAACATTCTTTTTAATATTGTCACCAGTAGTATTACTTTATTATACGAGATTCCTCAATATTATACTGTATCGCATTTTCTTTTGTTATTTTTTAGTGTGACTTGCAAGTAGTTTGTAGTATAAATTCAATACATTAACCCATTTTTCTAATTTAGAATTTTGTGATATGCTAAAATAAATATTGTTTTTGATACATAAAAATACAAAAATTTTTTATAGTAGGTATTCATTTTGTCAAATGCAGATTGAAAATCTTTAATCCCTTTTTATACTGTCTATCTATTACAAACTTTCTTAACACTGTAAAAAATTTATTTAAAAACTTGGTCTTTCTTAAAAACGGATAAACGAATCATAAAAAATACATACTAAAAAAATTGGTAATTTTTTGTGTAGTTTTTGTTGTATATATGTCAAACAATTAGTTTAAATTGGATACAAATTAAGTTCTTTTTTATGTTATCTTTCATATGATAACGTCAATATAATCTCAGTATAAAAATTTACGCAACATAATAGAAAAATAGTATATATATCACTTTTACCGATTTTTTTTAATATTTTTATTTCCTTTACAAATGTATTTTTGGATTGCTAAAATACGCTTTATAAGCGAAAAAAAAACGTCTGATCAGCAAGTGTTATATCACGCTGTATTATTTAAACTAAAAAAATTGTAAATGTAATATTTACACTTCACGAACAAAATTGTTGACTTTAAAAAAAAATCTTTTTTCAATCTAACACAAGATACCAAAAAAAAGGTATTTTATTTTACTTTGAATATCGCAGAAGACCCGTAATCAAAACCATAAAAAAAGAGATCAACTAACGAGCCATATTTATGCGACAAAAATAATTTATCTTTTTGCGCAAAATAGCTCATATACATTTTGCAGGATTAAATCATTATGTATATATGTCCGAGATATAAAATTTACAGTTCAATCCATTCAGAATACAATCAATGCCAGTGACTGTCAGCGGAATTTTTTACTACATGTTCACATTTTTATCAAATATATTCTTTTAAAATTTTAGCGCGCGCTTTGCATTTATATTTTTTTTATAGATTTTTTTAAAATTTATTTCGGGTGAAGTGTTATAAAAAGCAATGGTATGGTATGTGACTCTGGGCATAGAATCAAACACGTTTTGACAAAAAAAAATACCAAGACATTCTAAATTAATAATTAAATTGCGGAAATGTATTTCAAGTATTTTATACCGAAAATTCACGCATATTTTTTTTTTCCTTTGCAACTTCACAGCGGCATTTTTTGTGACACTCAGTGTAGTTTTTTTTGTTGCTGTGTTTTTTTAAAGTGGGTTTTCATTTATTTAATTTATTTAGCTTTTTTTTCTGTTATTTTATAATCTGTTAGATGAAAAATGAAACTTTTGTTTTTTTTTGTTTCAAGTTAAGATCGTTTTATTTCAATTTGTTAAATCGTTGACAGATTGTGAGTTAAGGACTTTTACCGGTCTTTGTCGATAAAAATGATTATTTTTTCGTAAAAATTTTTTGACTTTTATTAAATATACGTCCGGTAAAGGTGTATAATTTAAAAATTTTTTATTCTGGGTAAAAAACTTTATTAAACTCATAATATTTTTTTTTATGGTAAACCCGGCCGGGTTATATCTTGCCACTCGGGTTTTGGGTCAGGTCGGGTTTTAAAACCAATTTTTCGGGTCGGGTTTGGGTCGGGTGCCACCCCAGTAAATCGTGAATAGGCCTTTCGATCCGTTTCGATTATGAGCCGAATATGTTTTCTTTTGAAATATTTTTTTGCTAAATTTTTAGATCATGATTTCGATCATGATCCTTTTCTGTTTTAAACACCAATAAAAAAAATCACTATTTTTTTGCATATACGCATATTTATCTTATATTATAATCGAAGCTACATTTTATGTAGATCTAAGAAATTTTACGTATTTTATTAGTAACTATTTCTAAAAGAAATGTTGTGATGCTATATTTTACTGCATAAGTAAAAATTAAGACAATTAATATATATTCGTAATCTTATCTAACAGGTAAGAACAAAATACTACCCCTAATTTAATATAGCTGTGCAAATACAAGTTCGCAATGCCTAAAGATATTGAGATTACGGTCAAACATTTTTTTACAAAAAAAAAAAATATTTTTATATTTTTTTTTTGCGAATTATGTCTGTATTTTAACTTAGTGGAGGTTTAAAACACCCAAACCCAAAACACCCAAAATTGTATTTTGCGAAGAAATTTAGCATGGGAATTTTGCAAGGGAATTTAGCGAGGGTTTTTTGCAAGGGAATTAAGCGAGGGAAGTTAGCGAGAGAATTTAGCGAGGGAATTTAGCTAGGGAATTTAGCGAGGGAATTTCGCGAGGGAATTTCCAAATGATTATGGTTCTAAAAAAAGACCACGAAAAAAAACTATTTTGTAAAGAAAAGTAGTTTGTGGAGTTTCATAAAGGGTGTTGTAGTTTTTGTGCAGTTTTATGTGATTTAGCATGGATTGCTAAATAATTGAATAAAACATAAGCATTTTACAATAAATATCATGGGTGCTGTAGATAACAGTAGAATAAGATGCCTATGCGGTTTTAGTCAATATATCATTCGAATATACTTGTCGCGTATTTGTCTGTAAAAACAAGCTTGTTTTTTGTTTTACTAGACGCTCTTTTATATTATGTTTTTGTGTTTGTTTTTAGGTTGAAGTCCAGTATTACACTCCAGTTTATTAGTACTGGTTTTTAGTTTTAGTATTTTGTACAGACAAAAGTTAAGTATTTCTGGGCTTATTAGGGGTGTAAACAAACCCAGGGATATTTAAAACTTCGTACCACTAGCAAAATTTATAACAACATAAGAGACAGTGGCTGTAATATCTATTATCGTATGGTACCTTTTAAAAGATCAAGATATAAAAATCATTTTGGTATTTAGTACCAAAACACAAAAGATATAGATTATAAAGAAGAACAAAACAACATGTTTTTATATATTTAATTAAATTAAATTTAAGCGCCCTATATAATAAATCAATTAAATTTTACGGTATATTCGTATAGTTGACCACAGTCTTATTTGCTTGTTGTCTTGTATAAGGTAAACATTGTTTTCTTAATTTTGCCACCAAATATTAGTCCATTTACTTATCTTCATTGCACAAATAAACCTCCTTAACTATTTAAACTACATATAAAATGCCCACTATAGTTCTGTTTAGTGTTCGGTTATGCTTTGAGAAAAACCCCTTGCTGGATGATTGGCCTGCTTTTGATCTTGTAAAAGTGATTAGGAACCTCTTGTCTAAATGCAGACCTTTTGTTCAAAAAACATTTCGATATACATATTCGAACAACTCTGTTCTTTCAAGTCGGGTTGACGCCAAAGATTTTGCATATAATCCCAGCAGTTATTCATTATAGTAATTAAAACCCAGGTAAACGCTGATTAGGGGCTCTACACCAGTAGCGTATCCAGAGGGGGGTTTAGTGGTTTAAACCACCCCTCTCAGAATTTTTTGCCCTTGATTTTAAGGAGGGGTCACAATAAGGGGGGAAAATTTTCGAGCATAACATTTTTTTAAAAATGCAAACATTCAAAAAATTATTTAGCAAAAAGTTTAAAAATATAGATTTTTTTCTTTTTACTTGTTTTTGTCATCTATCTGCGCCAACCCCTCTATAAAAATCCTGTCTACGCACTGACTACACATGTTCTGAAATCCGTTTTCTAACAATAAAGTTCTCTTAATCCTATACCACTAAGCTTTATCCAGATTGCCTTCCCATAAGTAATGAAGCGTCGTTTTTGGCAGATTTAGAAAACATTTCTATTAATGCATCATATACAGCCATTTCACAATCTATTTGAAACATCCTAGAATTATAAATAACCCCAAATAACAGACTCTTGATTTTTGGTAATTCGAAATATCTTTATGTTTGCAACTATAGTTTTTCGGCATAAAATGCAGACTAATACAAGAAATTGCCCATATACGCAAATATTTATAATACAAATCTGTTGGAATTCACTAGAAGGAGGCTTAAAAGTAGTATCTAGTACTATTTTACTCTTATCATTTTTTATAAATCTAGATATATATATTCTGCCGCTTATTAAAAAAATATTGCCATCATCTAATTCGAAATGCGTTCATATTGTTCTGCCACTAGTGAAAGAATACAAAACCCAGGTCTAAATTGTGTGTTTTTTAAATAAAATCGGTAAACATTTACGCATGACTGCCACCTGTTTATATTAGTTTTCATGCTAACATAACTAGCAATTCTCCGGATTAAATTTCTATGTCAAGCATAGAAATTGCTTGTTTTCTGTATTTCTGACATGGTAATAGTGTTAGCCGTTTTTCGAGGTAAAATAATTTATCATCTTTTTTGATCTCACATAACTGTTTTTTTTCTTCATTCTTATGCTATGCACATGATTATGATATATTCACAACTCAATGTTTTCAGTAAGGCGGGTTGTCATTTGAGCCTCACAGTATATTACGATGCATCTCGAGTATTGTACATCACTTCTTCCTTTACTATGTACCGTAAATACATAATTTCTATATATCGGGAGCATACCTCTTTTGCAGTAAGTGGTCCAATACAAGTCATTCATAAAGGGGGTAAAATTGTCTTTGTCTTGTGGGTTTGAGTATTTTGGAAATGCTACATCTTAACTGATATAAATGTCTCTGATCATGAAATGACTTTTTTTTTAATCCAAAAGGTAAGATCAATAAACTTTTGTGCCGTTTTAAAAGGCCTTATCGGCAAGAAACATACATTATAATTGCTATTTTACACTATGTGCAAATACAAAATAGCATCCACTATTTATTTTTACATAATATTTCTTTTTTAACATATTTATTTTGTACAGTTTGTCATCTATATGTAATTTATATACCTTTTCCGTTTTCTGCGAGAGGATACTGATTTTATCCTTTTTACATAATAATGTTTGTAAGTAATAGAAACGTGTAAAAACTGTATCTATAGAAGTAAAAATTGCATTTTTATTTGTTAAGTATTAACAAATTTTATTAATATTGCCTTGAAATAAGTTTTTAGACTGCTTAAGATAAAATTTAATATATCGTTACCCCAGGCTTTGCAAAACCATAAAGCCGTTTATATAGGCTGTTAACAATTTTGTGTAATATACTGCTTCAGTTAAACCATTTAAATATATAAATGTATTTCTCTTTACAATGGCAGTAAAAAAAGAAAAATATTTCTTGCAATTTACCATAAAAATAGGTAGGAATAGAAAATACATACAGTTATAACGAAATGTATATTATAACGTAAAAAAATTTACTTTTTTTTGGACGAACTTCCTTATTATTTCCTTTATTACTTTAAATAATAAATACTTTATTTATTCCAGTACGCAGTTCACGCATAATCACTCAACTGTTAAATACAATATAGACTTGTAATAATTAAATTATTTTTTTTATGTCCGTATAAACGGACAACTAAACTTCCAATAGGGAGAAAAACGACCCCCATGGTACCGACCTCGCAAAAAATTATTAAGAAAAGCTTTCAAACTGATAAAGACATAAGGACAATAAAATATCGTTATACAACAATCATTAATCTCGTTCAAGGGATGGGTAATGGTGTGTTCTGAATTCACAAAATAATAAATATAATAAAACAATTTGAAATCACAAAATTTTTGCGCGGATAAAAAATATAAATTATAAAGACGTTATTACAATAAAAAGTAATTTTTGTTATAAAAAATAAAACTTGCTTCAAAAATCGATATTGGCAAGTATAGCATACATGCTTTGTAAGTAAAGTTGGCAGGACAGTTTACAGCCGTTTAAAACGCATATACCTTTTTTTAAAATGTTTTTTTATACGCAGCAAAAATATACATATTGCTTTACAAGCATTTTATTCTTTTTTAGTTTTTTATCTACGCAGAACTATGTAAATTGCAAAAACTTTGTACGTTATAATTTTTTTTTCAATAGATGCTTGTTTATAAAATTCAGTACTTTTAAGATTTTTTTTTTATTTTATGTTTTTTTTTGTATTCAACAAACCTACCAGCAAATCAGGATCGGGCGCGATGCATTATAAGATAGATGGAAAGAATAGTATTACTAAAGGTTGTGATATACAAACTAGTTTACATATGAAATGAAAATTTTTGCGGGTGTGCTATTACGTGCAATTTTATAATTCTGTTGTTTATGTTTACAGTTAAAATATATTAAATATATTAAACCTAAAATATTTTCAACATTACGGATCTTTGCTGTTATGCTTTCAATCCGCTTTGACTACTATACAAAGATGTTTACACTTGATTTTGTATATTATGTTACCATACTAAGTCTCATTGGTAACCCTTGCGTGTTTTTTGGATGATCTTAACTGTTTTTTTTCGAAAACGATATTTTTCGAAGTGGCACAAGCAAAAACACGGGGTGTTTATAACGCCTGTAACTGGAATCCAGGAGTGTACGCGACGCAAAGAGGTTTTCAATGAACATAATACGTTTTTATATCTTGCGATTTGTTTTAATTTTTTTTTTCTAGTTAGAAACTAAATCTGGGAAATAATATATTACTGGTACAATATATATCATAATTTTGCGTTTTTTATATTTTTATATTTTTTGTTTACATGCATATTAGTTTATGTACAGAATAATCTCGTACAAAGCTTTTGTAATTTTTTTTTACATTCGCTGGATAAAAAAAAGCATGATTTCGCTTGTTGGCTATTTTAAAAAAAGTTCATTAACAAAACAAGAAGATAAATAGATGTAAAGAAAGACTATGAGTTTTCACACAGATTTTACGCGTAAAAGTAGGGTTTTACGCACAAATAAGCAAGATTTTTATATATAAGTGCAGTTTGAATGTTGTCTTGGTCACCGTAAAAAACTTTGCAAACCATTACACGTATCGCTGCGACAATGTTATTACCATCAGACTGTATTCTGGCATTTAAACAGCTATTCAATTTGATTACAAAAAAAGATAATAGGGCAAAATAGTGCTATAATTTACAAAATCTACTATTGAAATGTATAAATTGTTAAAACGTGACCTACAAACTACATTTATTTTAGTTCATGTATAGCAAGTCTAGATATCACACTATATTTACAATATCAAAGGTTTAATATTAGTAATCCACCTTATATTCTGTATTTTAACTGACAGGAAACTGCATAAATTTGTCTCATTTTTTTAAAATGTCAAAAAAGTGTTTCGATGAGCTTTTATACACTTGAAATACAATAAACCTTTTGAAACAACAATATATAGTATTTTTTTGCGTTAACTTTTGTCTAGATCAAACAATATGCTTTATATAGTCACATTTTGTAAGTAAGATGCATGCTTAAATTTAAAATGTTTTATCAGATCAATAAATATCACTGCCTTGTTAAGCGCATTGTGTTTGTATGCGCTAATAGGAAAGGTTCATAGATTTTTTTTTGAAATATGTAGAAGCGTTAGTGGTTGTTGTTTTATATTTGATGAATGCAATACAAGATGCATCATACAATATATTTTTTTCGGCAAAAAAAACAACAAAATGTATACAATAAAAAAATGATCAGCTGTGACAAGACTTTATTCTAAACCAATACAGACCATATTTCGATTTCTTAATTTTGTTGGTGTGGATTACAGGTGTACATTTGAGTAAGTCAAAATAAACAGTAAACAGATATCTATAGATATTTTTTGGGCAAAAAAATCCCCTCTATTGTTATACAGATTTAACAGTAACATACTATTACTAGCAATTTCGTTTCTTTCTATAAGTAAACTGAAAAACGGGTATTTAAGTGACCATTTTGATATAATAGTGGCTTTGCATGCATTTTTTTGAAACTAAATGAATATTTTAAAAAGATTAGCAAGTAATTTTTAACGACTTTTAAAATTTGTATATGCATTTAAAATATGCTAAATTTTACAATTAAAATATTAACTATACTCGTGTACGATTAGATGACAGTTTTTCGCATAAGGGTAATAAAAACACATTATAAAAATAATATTATTATTTTTTGCGTTTTGCATGAAAACAAAAGAATATCCTTCTAATCTTGCGCAATTTGTGCATAATCATGCAACGAAATTCATATATAACCGATGTCCGTGGTACTTTTTTTATCAACGGCTATTTTCATATTTTGATAAAGACCCCGTAAAAGACGATTTTGTATATTTTTTTTTAATTTTTGTAACATTTTTAACATATGGTTCTTTTTTAGTAAATGTTGGAAGTAATATAAAAAGACTTATTTTTATTCCCTGCCTGTATTTTTTTGACCCGTTGGTTTTTACCAAATTTAAAACTATGTAATTATTTTTCACCCTTGGTTATAATACAGGTGATTGATAAAAGCAAATCTTTATTACCCTATTTTTACCCACAGAGACATAGAAAATTCTCAACAGGAATAAACTGAATATACTGTTAAAAATTGTCAAAGTATTAATTACTATAAATTTTATTTGTAAAAGACTATACAATGAAAATATCTAAAAAACTCGTATTTATATTTAACAAGCACAGAATGTATCCGCTTAACGTTTTTGTAATTACATTCATGGGTTTTTTTAGATCTTGAGCTTAGAGCAAATCAAAGAAAGTACCTTCATTATTGTGTTTTTCGAACAATACACATATTAATTTGCAGAAGACCTAGATAAACTGGTACGCGGCAAAACCAGCTGTCTTTTTTTTTGATGGATTTATTATTGTATTTTTCAAAAATAAAATTTCACGTACTTGGATTCATTAAATTCACTACAGCTTTTAGTAGTAATTGCATAAGACTGCAACTTGTTAGTATAGATTGTTTGTTTTTATGACTATTTCTGGCGGTTTGATTACTTTTAAGCTAAACCACAGTTACCTACAAATGCAAAAGTTAAAACTTTGAAGTAAACAGAAAACAACATATGATACTTGGCTTGCTATAACATTTAAATTTATAACTTTACAAATCGGATTAAGTTTTTGGATGTTCTTTCAGTTGTAAAATCTATCTGCATAAGCATATTAAATACTTGTAAAAGTCATCATTATACTTTTGTTTTCTATTTTGAAGAGCAGTTAAAGTTTGATCAATTTCGCTACATGCGTACACTATAGGTCGAAATTCAAATTTCTATATCCCGAAAAAAATAAAATTTAGATAAAACACAAAAAGAACGAGCCACCGGAATTTCAATCTACCGTTTAATCGTTTGTATTTCATTACAAATAATATAATTTAAATTTAAAATAATTGTCCGACAAAAACAAATCGGAACATATAAATTGACCATAGATAAATAACAAACAATCAAATGAACATTTTTTTGTACGGAGTTCATAGATAAGCTACATAAAAATATTCTAAAGCTTATAAGAAAAAAAAAAGATGCAGAGAGTCAAAGTCAAAATAGTTCTTTTTAGAGCCCTCAGTCTGCAAAAAAAAAATTGGGCTTTACCAGCAATTACATTTTAGATCGAAGATGTGCGTAATAAAGTAAGTGGCGTGAGATATAAAAGACAATGTTTTTTTAATGCATAAATAGAAAATAATGTTTTTTTAACAAAAAATACAGACTGCGAAGAGAACCACAACTATTCTCAGTGCTTTTCGTTGCATTCAAGTTAAAGCTTCAAGAGTCTTTTCACTTTGGAGCGAAAATTAACTTTGTAAAAAAAATCATAAAAAAGTATTTTAACAATACAACATAAACAACACAAACATAAAAATACAAAAAGGCGTGAACATGAATAGCGTACACAAAAAAAAGTAGTTCCTAGACCTTGCACTTAGAGATGATGTTCTTTATCCCCCTACAAGTACCCGTAAAAAAATGTAAAGTATAGAAACGATATGAAATAATGGCCATAGTGCATAAAATTAGATAATTTATAGGTTTTTTAATGAAAAATAACCTTTATATTTTGTAAGGTAAAAAATACTTTAAACACGCATATAATTTAAAACCCCACATAAATTTAGTTTTTTTAAAAAAGTCAGGATGTACAAAATTAGAAACTATTTTCTGTAAATATTGGTATAGAAAAAAAAAACCTTTTTGCAATTCGTTTTGTAGTATCATATTGTTAATGTAACAAATTAACCTTAAAAAATAATAACTTTAATAAGGTTTTGTGATTCAAAATGTTCTGTAAAAAGATTAGCGGTCGATTTTCATGTTTAAACAAACTAAAACTAGTAAAGTATTTATATTAATTGTATTATACTATTTTAAAGACTTACGATGTTGATTTTTATAATACAAGTAATTATTATTTTTACTTTAATATTGTAGTATGAGTATTTATCCATGAACGTGGTTAAGTTATAAATTGCTAAAAAATCAGCGAAATAGTTATTAGCGTCGATTTTCGATTTTTTTTATTTTTTGAAAAATAAAAACATTCTTTAACTTATTATATA
>JAQFYM010006189.1:0-12074 GCA_034694785.1 Agrenia bidenticulata
ATACCATAGCTATATGCAGAGTAAAAAAGCATAGATTGACAAAAAAAGAAGTTTGTATATTTAACGATTTTAAACGATGTGCTTACAGGGCAAAGGGCAGCAAATTATTAAGAACATCTGTATAACTACTGTTTATAGCTAGAGATAGAAATCTATTTTTAGTTGTAAATTTTAGTTGTAAGTAAAAATGAGTTCTTCTATAGAGTTATCAGTGGGCTTTATTTAAAATAATATGATATATCTTAATAAGATAGTTGTAAGGCCAATATGTTTTTTTGGCACTTCAAGCATATTACCCTGGTGGTTTCAAACCCTTTACTGCGATTTACTAAAAAAAACGTTGTATTTAAACGGTTTGAAGTCCATATCATGATTTGCTTTGATTTAAAAAAGCAAATGCAAAAAATACAAAAACATATAAAAGCTATTTTTACAAAAACTTTTACTAAAAAGTTTACTGATCTAATTTGATTTTAAATTTTTCGGGCTTAATATGCATACTTTTTTATTTTTTTTGTGATATTTGTTTTTTTTATCGTAAAAAAAACTATTAAAATAAATAAATCTACGTATCATTACAAATACAATACATCTCTCGATTCTTAACTTCACAAAAAAACTTATACAAAAAATCAGAAGATTATGATCATCTCCCATCTTAAAGATTATAAAAAAAATCTTTCATTGTTTTTTGTTTGGTGTCTATCTTTAAATTACTTATTAAATTGCTTAGTTTTTTATTGATAGGAAGTAGAAAAAAGTATGCTTTCTTTTTTTAAAAATAATTCTCAGTTTAAAACATCAATATAATGTTCATAATTTTTTTTAATTGCAATGTTTTTTGCAGTCCTTATTGTCAACTTTTTGTCCGATACTGTCATATTTTTATTAATTTTATAATGTAATGTTTTATGAAAGTTTAAACGCAGTTTTTAGATATCTTCAACCACAAAAGGTTTAATATGTTTGCTTTTTTGTAGAGACGCATACTTTTACAAGTATGCATTTATTTTATATATGTAATTTTAAATTAATTTGTACTATTTTGTTGTTGATAAAGGCATAAAAACGATTTAATCGTTTAATCCAGCACAAATGCGCCTTTTTAACAAGTAAAATTTAGCCATGTGCTTTCGGTATACACTTTTATAGGTGACATTACTATATGCTTTCTGTTTTTGTTTGTTACTTTATGCTTGCAAACTTAGTTCTTTTTAGTGTTTGATATCAAACTGCACATACACGCATCTTCAATTGTTTTCACACATGCCAATCCACAATACAGATGTACATGTTAACCTAAATTAACCCGCAACGGTTTGCATTGGACCAGCGCACCACAAAACAAAAATGCAGTAGTAATTTTTGCGTAAATAAAAAAGTGGATCGCTCGTAAAATTGCTTTTTTTGTACTCCAATAAAAATTTAGGCGCATTTTTGTATATGCCTTTGCTGTTTCATATTTTTTTTTTTTTTTAATGTAACAAAAACCCTTTGTGTAAAACTTAGATTTTAGTTACAACAGTTAAAGAATTGTTTTTCTTGCCAGTTTTTGTATAAAAACTGTTAATCTACATACAAACTCTGAAAACGCTTTTTTTTATATGTACATAATTTAGCTACAAAAAAAAAAAATTCAGATTTTATCATGTTTAAGCAAATTTTTTTCATACCCTTTTTAGACCATTAAAAGAATTTGTAAGTGAAAAAACGTGTTAGAAGTGTTAAACTTTGCATCTATGATGCATTCCAGCCTTTTTCTTTTACAAAACATAAAAAAATATAAATAAAATGTTACAGATTATAAGAACTGTTAATTGCGTTCGAACAAAAAACAATTAAATGGCTCATTGGGTTGATCGTATCATGTAAGCTTATCTACAAATCGTCGTTGTATGTGTTTTTCAACAGTTTCTTGCATCGTTCAATTGACGTTTTTTGTTTATAAATGTAAATTCTCTATTTAAAACATTTTACTACAACTTTAAAAGTAGCAATTAATTTTTCTTGCTAGATTTAACATCGGTGTAAGCTTCCTGATGATGCATATTACTCGAAAAAAATAAGATTATGTATATTTTTTGGATCTCAAAAAAATACCAAAAAAAGAAATTAACCGACTTAAAGTCTCGAAAAGAAAAGTTAACCTTTGTTTTAAATAAATACGCGGGGTTGTAAAAAGTAAACGCGTGAACTTTTCACCGTCTACTAACAAAGCGTTATGTTTTTTGTTTATGTATTAAAAAGTAAACTTTCTACCTCTTCCGTCAGTATAATAACCTTAGAAAATAAAAAAAAAACTCACACAAGATATATAATAAACCAAGAATAAAAACAAATTAAATAACTAATGCCACTAAGAATTTTCATGTTAAATAATAAAAAATATCTAAATTAACCTGGATGTAGACTAAAACATACAAAAAACTATATAATAATAACTAAATTATTTTTCATTTTATAAAATTAATATAAAATGTAGTAAAGACAATTTTATTTATTTATAAAAATTATAAGCATCTACAAAACAATAAAAACACGCAAAGTAAATTATGCGGACTAGGATGTATTTTTTGATTACAGTTGGGGATAAAAATTTACAATTTATCAGCTTTACATGCATATGATTAAATAAAAGAAATATGAATGTGTACGGACAAATGTAAAAAACATAATGTCTGCGAATTTTAAATATGCAAGATTACCTTTTTGTCTTTTTGGAACTAGGTTTTAAAGTATAAAAGGTTATTTGTAAAAAGTTATTTTTCAGCTAAATAGATATTTAGCCTTATTATGATAATGTTAAACTGTTTTTTGGTATAGGGATTGGAATTTGATTTTTATAAAAAATGAGTATACTTTTACGCTTTTTTTTTACAGTTTTGCAGTTATTATTAGTAGACTTTTAAGAGTTAACTATTTTGTTTTTTGTTTTTTGTTTTTTTGCCAGCTTAATAAATACAATAGTTAAAATATATTTAGTATAAAAGATTAAAATTATCGCCGCCACAAAAGTGTTTTATTATAATGCAGTTACGGTGCTTATAGACAATCCTCTTGTACTATTAGAAGCTTTTTACTATGTTTAGAGTTTTAAATGTCTACTCATAATAAAAGTACAAGTTTAAATTCTTTTTTTAGTCGTAAATACAACACCTGTGGCCATTTATTCTTTTTTCCATATTTTACTATTACTTCATCTTGTTTTTTTAATTTTGCCCCTTATTAATATAGTAGTATGAAAAAATGAGTAAATAAAAACTAAAAAATAGTGTATAGAATAATTGTAAATATACCAAAGACAAAAAAACGATAGATATAGCAAAAAATGGATAATAAATCTAGTTAGATAATACAAAATAATTTAAGTTCGTTAAATTCACATAAATAAACGCTACAATATTTTTTTAGAAAATTTAGAAAAACTAAGAATTATAACAAAAATCACTTTTTTTAGATTTTCGTAAAATATTGAGTTGTTTCGGGCTTTTCTATGTAAAAAATCAAAAAAATATTCAGCTATTTATGAAATCTGTCTTCATGTTTTTTTTTCATTACGTTGACTTCTTTTCGTTATCTTTGCGGTAGGTTGTCTTTTAGAAAGGTCTGTCATGAAAATACAGTATTATATTATGTTTCTGTTTTTTAAACGTTGTTCAATTGCAAGTGAACAAGTTTTGACAGCATGAATATTTTATAAAAAAAAGTGCAAAGTATATATAAATAAACAAAAATATGCTGATATTTTAGCAGCAGATATATATAAAAATATAAGATCTATTTTTACCGCAAGTTTTTACAGCATTTTACGAGCACAAGAAGGGTAAATCGTAAATCGTAAAAATAAAAAAAAACAAATAATTATTGGTAATAAAATACAAGCAAAGTACGTAAGGGTTATAATTACGCATCAAAATTATTTTTTTGGTTTTTGTTTGAAAGATTTTTTTTTTATGTAATATGTTTTGAGGATTCATTATAATTTGTAATTACAGTTTGTAAGTCTAACAATCACGCACATTAAGCCAAAAAAATACTACCTGAAAAACAAGTTAAATTAAATTTTGTATAATCTACGCTCTTAAGCAGCTTATCATCAAAAAATATTCACGCTATAAAAAAACAGACTTTTTAATTACGTAAAATCTTTATTGACAGTTCTTGCTGTTTTTCCGGCTATATAGTGTTAGCAAGAACAAGTTTTTCTACTGCTTTATATATTCTTATTACAATTATAATATCAAGCACTTTAAGATAACTATGAATGAAAAGAAAATCTTTTAAACACTACAATTTTCGTAAGCGTACATTATTTATTTGCAGTTACGTCAAATATTTTAGTAAACTATAGCAGATTGTACTGCCCTAACAGTGTTTAAGTTTTGCCTGTCCTACTGCATAAACATCTGTGACCACTTGAAAAGCTGCCTTTTTTGTCGGGCTATAACGTTGTCTTCAGTATAATATAAAGGCGTACAAATCGACGAAATAGGCTAATTACAATTTTTTGGTAATACGAAAGTGTAAAGAGTCACAACTGTAAGTTAAATACATTTTTTTGTAATCATAAATAATCTAGTATGCATTTATTTAAGTGAAAATTATGCTAAAAGATTACAAATCATTGCTTTATAAAATGACTTTTTTGATTTTAAAAAAATATCATAGAACTCTAAGTTTTTTGTCAACGCCATTAAAAACTTTTTTTAAATAAATATAGTAGACATTTTTATACCCATCGACTTTAGAAAAAATGATTTTCATACTAAATGCAATTTTACATTCGTATACAATTTTTGACTAATACTAGAACAAATTAAGGTCTAATCATAGTTTATATTTTTTTATGGCATCTTTTAATTTTTTTTCGGTCAACGCAAACATTTTGGCGGCTGATATGCCCCATATCGCTACTAAAGTTCGTTTTTATAAAAAAAAAATTTGAAGGCAAGCATAAGAAGATTCGAGCTCAGATTTAAAAATACAGGCACATTACGAACCACCCACAAGTTACAAAAAAATTGTTACAAATAATGCACTGTGTAGTATTTAAAGCGGGCCAAAAAAAGCAATAAAAAAAACTTTGTGTGTCTTTTAAAACGAAAAAAATGCTTTTTTTGCGCTTCGCTTTACACAATTAAGTACTATGAACTAGACTAATCCTTATTATTTTCTTTTTTTGTGTAGCATCATTCAAAATAATTAAATAAAAACGTAAAACGTTGCGAAGACAATACAAAGACTGTCAAGAATACGTTTTATTATAAGTGAAAGCAATTAAAAAATGTGTTTAAAATTTTAAATTGCTAGAATGCCGTTTTTTTTGCCTTGCAAAAAATATTCTCTTTATGCCGTTCTAGTAATATGTATAAGCAGTTTTTATAACAATTAAGAATGGTTGTTGGTAAGCAGATGATATTTGAGACCACAGTTCATATAATTTTCTAAACGCTTGTAATTGTTTTAGTATGCCATGCGTAATAATATATCTTAAATTAGAAATATTATACTAAACATCAGTTAAAGTAATCACCGCCATAAAAAAAAATGTTTTTTGGAATTGTAAAAAAAAATTAGTAAACGTGTGATATAAATCAAAGCATTTATTTTTACTGGTTTTTTATTAAATTGTTTCAAAAAGCAAAGATTGTGTTTAAATATGTAATTGAGGTGATTTAAACTTTTGTATGATTGCCCAGTTGCGACGCGACTCTAAAAACTATGCGATGCGCTTTTTTGTGCTTTGACATCTCTGCTTTTTATATTGTAAACATAATATACAAAAAAAGAAACAAGAACAGAAGACGCGCTTAATTAAAACCGGAACGTGTATACTACAAATATCTTAAAGTATACCAAAAAGCAAAAAAAAAAAAACATAATATTAATTTGTTTTGTACCAACTCTTTTTTTTCTAGCGTCCTATCAAGTATTTTATCATTATACCATTGCCTTAACATTTACACAAATTTGACCTTGTATTGATTAATAAAGCTAAATTAGTAGGTAGGATTTATAAAAAAAAGAGATTATGTAATTAGCTAGAGTTTACGCAGGAAAACATTTCTGAAAGCAGGGAAAGAAAAAAAACGCGCATTTATAGTTAAAATGCTGCAGTTATGTAGATTTATATTTGCAGTGTAAAATTATGTTACTTAAATCTTTTATTTTAGTATAACTGTTTAGATTTTAGAAAAATTTAAAACAAAAACAAATAGAACAACATAAGTTTTATATAAGAGCGTATTTACGTCCTTTTTACTAGTTACATATTTTTGAGGTGAGTATCAGTTTTTAGTAAACATTCGAAAATAGAAAAATTGGTGTTTTTACTCAATATAGTTATTAAAAATAAATATTTTTTCCTATCAGTAAAATCGTGTGTTTTTTTTATATATCGACAAATTTTAATTTAGAATGTCAACTTGATTAAATGATCATTTACTATTTTTTAATTTTTTCTTTTAAAATTTAAATATGAAGCATCATAAAATCAAGTATATGTATTTCAGATACCACAATAACAATTAAATTGAGAATAAAGGGAATCTATGCGCAAAACGGTACGTCTTGCTACCTTAAAATTTTCGTATTTTGAAATTTTTTATATTTTAAAATCCTTTCGTTGGAAATTTTATTGATTTTAAATTGCAGTATCTTAAAAAAAACATAAAAATAGATTATAAATAAAATAATGACAAACAATATGGTTCAGTGCCAAAATCTCCAACACCAAAATTCCAAAAAAATGATAAAGTACCAAAAACCCCAAAAAAATGATAAAGTACTAAAACCCCCATAACAATAGAAAAAATACCAAATTACCTAAAATATTAACTAAAATATATTTATCGCAAATAAAACATAAAAAAAAAAATCCCAAATAAAAAATAATGTATCCAATTCATATAAAAACTTCACAAAATAGAGCAAAAATCCTTTTAAACAAGTGATAATCGTAAGAATAAAATAAGAACATAAGACTATAATGTCCAATAAAAATACCAAATAAAGAAACCTTTTTCATGCAAATTTTTTGAGATATTAATATAACTAATCACAAAAAAAAATTAAGAACGCGAACCTGATTATGCGAGAATTTGACATAATGCAATAAAAAGCATATTCAAAGAACCCAATTTCTATTGCAGATTTTTAACATTGTGTTAACAAAAAAGACGATAATTTTCTTTTCGTTGAGTTAGGCATTATAATTTATATATGTTCTAGAGTGTTATGTTTTTAGTCATTTTGCTACACTTGTTTGATTTTTACTAATAATGAATATCAATTTTTGGTTTTATGGTTTTGGGTACAATGTGGCTGGTCATGTTGATACATTTTGTAAATTTTTACTGGTGTGTTATCAGTTCGGGGATTTTCTTTCTGAGTATTTCGGTTTTGGAGATTTTGGGACGCCACATAACAATATTGCCACAATAAAAATAATATTCACGAGTTCTACTGTTATTCTTTTTTTATGAGCAGTATTGATAGTTTATTATGATATTAGACATGGCACGAAAATTTTATTGGTTAATGGGAATGCATAGTATTTAAAATGTAGAACTGAAATAAAAATAAACCTTTCCGTGCTTATATGCCTATATAACTATTTTGTAAAATATCTAGTTTGTGTTTATGTCATAGATTCTTATAATATTTCTCATTTATAAAAATTTTACATTTTATATTTGTCTTCTACAAAAAAAAACTCCTTTTAATACTATTTTCTACTTTTTAAATAGAAATCAATGTAATATTGCCTAAGAACAGAAAAAACTGTAGAATTTAAAAATTAGGAGTTTAGCTTTAATGATCCGTAAATAATCTATGCATTTATAACATCATAAGACTCTATTTATAGACAATGATTAATATTATTATGCTATATATACACTTTTAAAATGTAATTACTTACATTAGGTACCTCTTATTTAACAGTAACGTATGTTATTGTTGATTATAGTTTATCAAAGTATTATTAATTTCGATCAAGTTTTTTTGGGCCAAAGTTAAAAATAAAAAACTAACGTAAGAATATATTTTACTTACAGTTTTAAAATTTATAATAATAATATTTTATTTCTTTAGTTTTCCGTATCTTTTAAATATTGTTTACAAAATAATGAAATTTCTTTATATTGGATTTCAAAATAAAAAACAAAAAAATACTGCATTTTCAATGCATAAGGAATCAGGGTTACATACAGCATTCAAAGTTTCTTTTAGGAGAATTCATCAACAGTATTTTATAAAAATGCAGTGAGAATTTTTAAAACGGCAGTATTTTAAATTTTGACAGCAGTTTTTTACTGCCGTATAGGATTTTTTCTGTTATAATATATGCAAAAAGACTGATTTTGCAGACATAAACCCAATCAAAATATTTCTAAGTAATAAATTAACAAATAGCAAGTTTTGTCGTCCCAGAAAGGATGTTTTCTGTCATCAAAAAATGCAAATCAAAAAAATGCAGTTTTTTGTCAGGAAAAAAAATAAACGAATTTTTAACAGTTTTTTACTGCATTATTGGCAGGGGCTTCGATTATTGTATGGACATATTATGGCTTGGACATTTTATGGCTTGGATACTTTAAGCTTGGACATTTTATGGCTTGGACATATTATGGCTTGGACATATTATGGCTTGGACATATTATGGCTTGGACATCCAACAAAACTTGAGCCATAGAGGCCATTATGGCTTTGTATTTTTTTTGCGAAACTTTAAAAAATGGTATTTTGTAATTTTTTCCGTTAGTCAAAAGTAAAATATAACGGTATTCCGAATTTGGTAACCTCAGTTAGTTTTGGATACCCCTCAAGCACGGAGTAAAAAAAAAAAAAAGAATTTAAAAATGTAAAACAATATATATTGACACATATTTATATTGTTTTTTATAATTTATTTCATTTTGGCTGTCGATAAAGTATTTTATAATGATATATTTATTAGTTTTTATCCGTGTAAAAAACTGCTGTAAAAATAAGAAAGTAAAATGTATAAAAATTTAGTATTTTAGTAATGTATTTAGATATGTTTAATAAATTGCCGTGTAGTTTTTTCTTTTAAATTGCTACTTCGGTGCAGGGGTATCGAAATTTGTAGGGCCCGACCTTCATAATGGCCCTATTCCCCCTACCATTATGGTGGGGTTTTTTTACCCTTATGGGCCCCCCCCCCATTTTTGTATAGTAATTATAGTTTTATTTCAAAAAAAATTTATTTATTTAAATTTAACCCATTGTTTTGTTTCATATTGCCATTTATTCGCTCCAATATAGTTGTTCTTTTATTTGCTTCTATATATAAATCTGAGTATATGTAATTTTTACTATTTCATATCCGAAAATTGGAATTCTTTTTATTCGGAATTTCGGTATCTGGATTTACACATGTTAAAAATTCTTAATATTTGAAATTTTAATATGTCGAATTTCCAGTATTCTCAATTCTTAGTATTCGAAATTTTTACTTCCAGGAATTACCGTGCATTTAGAATTATAATATTTAAAAGCTACTTTTGAGATTGCTGAGTATTCAATAACAATAATGTACGATATTTCTGATAAGTAAGCGTATTAAATATTTACAATTTAAAATACTCGGAATTACAAATAGTAATAATTCCGATTATGAGGAAGCGAAAGATATCTGAAATTAACATAGTAAAAACCCCAAATAATCGCAATTAAAAATACTCCATAGTATGAACAGTCTGAATTCGTATACTTAGTATTTAGAATAATCAGATTTTTAAACACCCGGTCTTTCGAATGTAGAGAATTTCGGATTCACGTAATCCCAAACTGTAAAAATTCTAAACACTCAGAATTTCGAAAATTGAGAATTCCGAATGTTTTTTTACCATTAATATCAATTCAATATTAATTACCATATTCATTTTATGTTAAAAACACTCCGGTATGTTTATAAAAATATACACAATTTACACAAAATGCATTATTTATAGCTTCCATAAATCTTTCATTTTTTCAAAAAAGTTCATCCATATTTATAAACAAAATTAAAAATGTGTTCCCTAGTTTTCCCAATTTTTCCATAATGGCTATTATGGAGGGAGTGGCATTTTCTCTTTTCCCTCCAGGGCTCCTACCCTATTCGATACCCCTGATTTATGTAAATTTAAATAGGTAATATAAAATATATGTCTTTTTGATTCAGCAAGTTGATAATAGAACTACTTTTTTATGACATGTTCCAGTGAATTGCGTTTATTACACGGAAATGAAGTATGAACTAAAATAGTCGTTTTTAGGTCATTATTAAAAAAATGCGTATAATTATATAGTAACACATTTTTTGGGCTTAGAATAAATACAGAAAATTTTATTTTGTTTTATAAATATAAAATCCTACGACGGCTATTATTCATAATAATTTTATAGTATAAATCGGTTAAATCTCAAAAAAAGCCTTTCTAATTTTTAAAAATATTGCAATTCCACATAATAAATTTTTTGGATAATGGCAAAATACCTACGACTTTTTTGATAAGGCAAAAATACTTATTTTTATCTTTTCGATAGGGCAAAAATAGGCATTTTGACAATATTCAAATATCCACTTCAACATGCATACTAAACTAAAAATTTTATAACTAACTAAAAATAGCTTACATATATTTTTTGGAGTTAAAAAGTTCTATCTTGTTGTATTTGTGCCGTTCTATACATTTTAAAAACATTCAAATAATGAAAAATGAAGCATAGCATATAAGTAATAAAAAGGTGCATATGTTTAAAGAAACTGCTTTTTTACGTAATAAATGCGCAGTTTGTAGTATTTGAACGCTAACTGCACTGTTTTCTTACATTCAACTTTACCTGATTATTAATATCTTTGTATTATAAATCCCTCCTTAATTTATCTAAGTTTTTTGCATATCAGATTTCTTAATAATAAGATACTATTAAAATAGATAAAGATGGGACGGGAATGGAATGATTACGTTTGTTAGAGACGTATACATGTGTAATCCCATATGGTAATTATTTATTTATTTTTTATTTATTTTATTTTTGTACATTACAAGGATTTTAAATTTATGTATGGCTTGAGTTTTGTTATTTATTTGTGTCGTTAACATCTTTTATATCTCGATTTCTGTTTTCGTATATTCTGTTTACAGTATATAGAGAAAGTTGCTAAGATTATAATCTATAAAAAATACTAAAAACATAGCATCATTATATTTGGTCATTGTTAACTGTTTAAGCGCATTTTATAAACTTTACAACCATTTTAAAATGGGGATTTTTGCCATATTAAAAAAAAAAAGAAAATGGGTATGTTTGCAATTATCTCTAATTTTTTAAGTACCTGATTAATCTGAAATAAAATTGTGTATTTCAATACGAAATTCCAAAAAGGGATTTTTTATCATATCCAATATTATTATCTCGGTGAGTTCAACAATTAAATCAATCGTTTATCGGGTAATAGCAAACGTTTCATTCATGTACTGTATTAAACAAAAGACTACTGTAACATGCGATAGAAAAAATACCTGTTCTGTACCGTACTGGATATCGAAATATTTACTTTACGAATATAATACACCCAATGTGATTTTTATATAATATTATTATTGCATCAGCGAAAAAAAAAAACATAAAAATAAAAAACTCCATCTAAAATTAAACGATCGACACTGACCGAAAATGTCTTTTTGTTGTTTTTAATACGAAAAAACTTATCAAACTTGCATGAAATTGCTATTTACTTTTTTTTTATCTTCTAAGGGTAAGATTTATAAATATTTATTAAAAACAATTATGAGCAAAAAAACATAAGGTATGGCAACAATACCAGTATATAAATATAAAAGGCTAACTATGCAGTTATAAGTTTTAAAAACTACCTTAGGTTATATAGCAAATAAAAAAGGCACAAACACCAAACATTAATTTAAAAATAATATATTTACTTTAGTACTTTTAGTACTTCTTTGAAATATAATTAGTATTAAAAAATTTTTTTTTATACTTAATACTCATATAGACTATACTATAATTGTTTAAAAAATGTTTAATTATATAAAAGGAGA
>JAQFYM010006190.1:0-12072 GCA_034694785.1 Agrenia bidenticulata
AAAAGGACATAAAATAGCCAATTGCTTGACCCTAGATTGTTTTAAATTTATTGCGCGTTTGAGATGCATTCGAGAGATCTTGTATTATAAAAACCAGTTGGTACAAATTGTAGAAGACAATCCGTGCTCAACCATTATATACTACTGCTTTGCATGCAATCGAAAGTGTCATTTTGTAAAATCGTAATATAATACCGCACATAAATGTCGAAAAACATAAAAAACCACCAAAAAAAAAACCACGAATTCCTATATAGATTTAACATGAAATTAGTAGTCTATTTTTTTCGCGTTTTTGGATTATAGTTTTAAGATTCGACTTTTTCAACAGTATAAAAAAACTACATAAACCAACCCCCCCCCCCCTCCGTGCAAAATCCTGGATACGCCACTGTTGTGACATAATGGGGTATGCAGTAAATCTTCACATGTTTGCAACCAATCTCGACAAGATTGCATGCAATTTTAACCATTTAAAATTGATCACGATCATTTGCATATAAGCTCAACTGATTTGCATTCGGTCTCGACCATTTGCAATTGGTTCGACCGGTTGACTAATAATCTCGACATGATTGAATTCAATCGTCGATGAATTGCAATCAACATCTACCTGTTTGCAACTAATCTCGACAAACAAAAAAAACAAATATCAAAAATATGATTATATAATCTTTATTTTCTGAAAAAGAACAATGATAAAAAATTTATAATCATATTAAAATCACAAAATGTTCAAAAATTGTTATTAAAATTTATACCGCCTGTAAAAAATTTAGGTTTTAAGAGATAAGTTAAAATGAATTTGTAGAAACTATTATTCTTAAGTAAAATTAGTTAATTTTTAATAAAGATTAAAATATGGCATGATGCGATATCCATGATGTGTTATTACCGACCATGCAAAAAAATGATTTGTATTTGTTTGTTGTATGAAAAGCTAATAGTTTTTTGTGGATTTTTTTGTTAAAAATATAAGAAACAAATAAAAAAGTGCATAACTTTTTTTTGCAAATGGAAAAATCAGTTTAACTTTATCTAAAAAAAAGAAATTACTACTGATTTGTTGTTCATAAAATGAAATATTAATGCATTAATATTAAAGAACGAAAAGCTTTATACTTGATTTTAAACCACATTTACATAATAAAAAAATATAATTTTCTATTGATTCATATAAAAAATTATCTTTTTCCGGCGAATTTTCGTTTTCCAGGCGGGTAAAGATTTGTACCATGATTAGACATTTTTACGATTTTTAGATTGCACTAAATATTTAATTCGTGATTTTTTTCAAAATATACCATATTTTAACAGATTTTTGTACTTTATTTTTTTCGTCAATATTGATTGCACAAAAGGGGATATTTATTGCAATTCGTATACAGATGAATGCATGACTGTCAAGTTTATTTGCAAAATTGTCGAGTCTTACTTAAAATGGTCAAGTTTGATTGCAAACAAGTCGAGGTTGATTTTAATTCGTCAGGATTGTTTGCATTCGTCAAGATTGAATGCAATAAAGTCGAAGATGGTTGCAATTATGACGAGATTAATCGTTCAGACCTATGTTACAATACATCGTAGTAAGCTACAAAAACATCTTTTTATTGACGGAAATATAAATAAAAAGTACCATTTTAGTTTATGACTTCCGCTAAGAAAAACACGACTTAAAGAGGCTCATTTGACATTTATAATTTCTAATTTTTTAATACTGTAATAGAATTTAATTATGAATCGAAACTCGGCTACTCATATTACACCGAATCTGAGTTTTCGAGTTTAGAACAATTTTCTGCACAATAATGCGTTTAATCTTGGCAAGACACCAAGTTTAAGTTTCAAGCCAGTTGATTAGGAAAATTAAACGTCATGTTAATTTTTAATGTTGACTTCTAAAAAACTACGCAATTGATTTTGAGCTTTTTGATTTTAAAGGATACTGCGAATTTTTCTACACAAAACTTTTTAAACGAGTTTCAAACAAAATTAGACCCTAAAAAATAATTAAAAAAAAATGTGCCTTTTTTCTGCACTAAAATATTCTTGCATAATAACCAAATCATTTTTTTACCTTGCGATTTATGTTTAAAAGATAAAATATATGCGTTTTTAGAAAAATAACTTCAAAAATTATGTCTTTAAAAAAACATTTAAAAAAAAACTAGATTTAGAGGCGGTGAAAGGTAAATATTATTATTTTAAAATCGGCTTGACCAATAATTATAAACTTATTATTAGGGTTTGCATTCCCGGGATCCTGGGATTTATGTAAAAAAAGCTTAAAAACACATCCCGGGAAATTATACGGGATCCGGGGATCCTGATTGGTTATTGTTTTTTTTTATTCGTTTTCAATGTATTATTTGATTGGTATACTCTTTTAAAAACGTTTAGAATCGTATAAACTATAATAAAATGTACAAAAAATTATGAAAAATTACTTAAAACTTGCCTTTTAAAGGAGTTGTAGGTATTGGAGCAACAACAATATATATAAATGCCGTACGAGCATATTTGAGCACGTCTAATATAGCCTTAAAATTAAGATTAATGTAAAACGCAACATTTATCCAAATTCTGAAATAAAAAGTGAAAAACATATGCCAAACTTTCATAATTTGTACTTGTTGCCGGTATACTAAAATTTTTTTGTTATCCCGTCTTTTTTTGGTCATATGAATGAGAATTAAACATTTTAATAGTCTTAATATCGATAAAAAGATTTTATAAAAGTTTAAAACGCAAAAAGCGGGCAATGAAATCGTATTTACAGTAAAAAAAATATTTTTGTAGTCTTATTTTAGGCTGGACTTTTTTTTCGTTTTATATCTCACGACACCAACTTACACACGCAAAATGGCAAGCGGGTGGCATAAACGCCCGATTGACTGCGTAGCGTCACAGATTTTTTGTGCGCTTTTCTTCTGTGTGTCGCTTTAGTAATAGTGTTTAGGATAGCACTTGACTAAAACAAAACCATTGCAAATATAAGTGCTGCCTTTATGCTTTTTCGGATATTCAAATAACCTTTATATTAAGTAAAATTACGGCAAACAGTTTTTTATATCGGCTTATATGCCAATCTAAAATTTTTACCTCTTTGTAATTATTTAAATTAAGAAAATGTATTTTAAACGCATAGTGTAGTTATTTTTCTTGTAGCTATTAAGTGCACTTTTTTGCCAAAACTAAAACAACAGGGTGAGTAAGATTTCTTTTTGCATATATAAATACATATTTTAATGGCGTGCAACTGGTTTTTTTTTCGATTGCTGATAACTTTTTTCTACGTAAGATTTGCAAAAAAAAGGGAATAAACAAAAAAAAAACTTGGTTTACATTTGTATACGTAAATTTAATCTTTGGCATTTTTTACGGCGATTTAAAAATAATATGTCTGAAGAAAATGAAGTGCTCTTATAAATAAAAAAAGGTACCTACACAGTGATTTTTTTATGGTAAAGTGTTAATTAAATTTTGTTTGCATAGCACTTTGTACCACTTGCACCTATTCAGTTCTTTTTTTACGGTCAGAAAAACCAAAAAAAGTATTTCAGTCATTAAAGTTGCATATGTTTTTTTTGATATAAAATGAGACACAAACGAATGCTTCATTTTTAAATACAAAAACCAAAAATTATAGAAATAGAAAAATATTATAGTCAGTTAGATTTTATAATATTAAGCTGTAAAGATAAGAACAAGTAAAACACATGTATGACCTGCATAATGATTATATACAAAACGACACTGTGATACAAGCGGTGTTTATGTTTATACGATCTTTGATATTTTATATAAACTTATTGTGTGTAAAATGCAAATAAACATGTTTTTGTATATACGGCATCTATAAAATGACTAAAATTTAAGTCAAATAATACATAGGATCAGCAATATTGTAGTAATATTTTTTTGCTTTGTAATAAAAACCATATTATTATACTTTTTTTATTCTGGCAAAGATGCTTATAATCTATACAAATAAGAAGTACAAATACACCTTTTGTACTTGTATCAGTTTTAATAGTTATTATTTAGATTATGCATTAAGTGTTTTACAATCTACTTAAAATTTTGTGCATCTTTTGAGCTTGTAAGTAAATATAAATACACCTATCTAGTTTTTGACTTATTCGTAAAAGAGTACACGTGTTTATATCATAAAACTTATTTTAAAAGCATCATTCAAATTTGTTCTGAACGCAACTAATACAAGAAGTATCGCAAAAAGATCCTGGCAATTTATTATCTATTTTTTTCACAATAGAAAAAAAGAACAATATGCATTAAAGGGTAATTTAATTCGACTGTAGAAACTGCGGGATACATTCTGGCATCCCGGGATAGCGGTGTTTACAGTTTTTTTTGATCCGGACTGTGTCTCCAAAGGATTTTGCAAACCTTTTGCTGTATCTAATAAACTATAAAAAAGAATTTTTACAATGAAATCGTTATCTATTTAATTCGATATAATAATATTCTACGAATATATATCCATAGATGTTAATTACATTGTTTAACGTACTAAAAACAATATTAACAAAATAAAAACTTTTCTAAATTTCAATATTTTAATAAAGTTATAAAGTCTTTTTTTTTTAAACTTTGTTAATTCTGTTTTGCGTTCCTAGCGACAGAACGCAATACCTCTATTGTATGTAAAAATTTGAATATCTCATTTTTATGTTTTTTTACAGTGGTATCGCACATGGCCGAAAGGGATAACCAACCTGGATTATAAATTCTTATGGTTCTTTTAGCGATCTATTGCTAACATTCTTTTTAATTGTTTTGCAAAAGAAGACATTTTCTAATTTTTATACTTTGTGAAGTTGATGACACCCATATTCTTTGGGCAAGCCAGATATGCAAAAAATATCAAAAAATGTCGCATATAGAACTTGACTTTCTATTAATAAACAATTTTAAGTAGACAACAACAAAATCTATTAGCAGAACTTCCTATTTAGGATTTTAAAAGAAAAAATAAAAAAAACCCTAAAATACTATTTTTTTATTTTAGGATAATGTAGAAATTTTAAACACCTAAACCTTGTACGGCGCAACTTATTGTCGTTGTAATACTATATATGTATTTTTTATTTGACAATATAATATTTTCCCGTAGAAAACCTTTATCGAAAAAAGTACATACAAGGAATTTTTAGGTAGCGGTACTGTTTTTTTGTACTTTGTTACACAAAACATACTTGTAAATGAGACTAAATACAAGACCAAAAATCAACATAGACGCAAGTAAATTTTTTTTTATATGTACTATGCTGTGATGCAGGCTGTATATTTGTTTGGCATGAAAAAATTCGATTAATACAAATATTTATTTTCAATGTATTTAACTCGATAAATTCCTAAGTTTTATGGGTTTATATATTGTTTTGTTTTTTTAATATATGTTCAACGTTATGTCGAAAAGCAGTGATTCATAATGCAGATTATTCTTTTTTTTGTGTTGCCTTTACGCTTACCTTTTAAGACTATATAATTTGTTTTAACTGTGCTATAAAATATGGTGTTCATTTATGTGCACGAATTAAAAGCAGTTTAGGTACCACTCAAAATGAATGCTTTAAAAAATTTTCATGTGGACCGGTGCCTATCTTACTGCTATAGAAACTGTTTTTAGTTGTAAGATCTATGCATCAAATACATTAAAATGCTTTATTTTGGGTTCGGGATTTTAAGCGAAAGACTTATGCAAAAGTTCAAGTCAAAAGGTTTGTCGTATACAGCAAAATAGTAAAGACATCCCAAAACTCTGTATTCACTACGTAAATAATATTTTTTTATGTTATAAATCTTTTTATTTTTTTTGCGCAATTATTAGATCCAAATCCTACAATTAAATGTAGAAACGGGACCATTGGTCCCTAAAATAAGTTATTTATACTTCTTGGGTGTTGATTTCATAATAAGAAGGCCGGTATATCAGTAACAAAAAAACCAAAAATTTTAAACAAAACTTTTTTTATCACATATTACTAAAATGTTAGGGCGTTAATGTTAATTAGAATTTGCTTGGGTACCATAAATATATAATATTCTTGAACTGAAAAATAGCTGAAAATCATTGTTTTAGTTCAAATATTTTACAGCCATTTCATTGTACTTTTAGGAGTAAAAGTGAAATTGATCATTTTTTTGTGTTAAAAGCGCTCTGTGATAAAAGTATCCGGTTAATAAACACGAAAAAGAAATAACAAGTAATATTAAGTGTTTACAAATAGCCGAATATTTTTTTGGGGCAAAATCTACTGCCCAGTTTTTATAAGATAAAAATAACTAGCTTTTATGTGATTTAAAACTTGATTTGCTTTATTATAAATATCACATTTTGGTAAAACTAAAAATTTACCTTAAACTGTACCACATTCGCCAATATAAAGTGGTTTACAGAGAGTATTAAAAATTATTACTTTTAAAAGTAACCGAAGTTACAAATATTGTAAAATACGCACTAAAAAAACCATTTACATAGGATACATATCATAATATTTACTTAATATCTGGCATGTTCGTTTATTGTTGTAATTTCTTTATCATACATTAAAAAAGGTATTTAATATTTATTCTTTTGCTATGCGCTGCCTACATA
This sequence comes from Agrenia bidenticulata, assembly GCA_034694785.1. Classification (NCBI taxonomy): domain Eukaryota; kingdom Metazoa; phylum Arthropoda; class Collembola; order Entomobryomorpha; family Isotomidae; genus Agrenia; species Agrenia bidenticulata. Next base: position 6,623 of record JAQFYM010006190.1, read on the forward strand.
GTTTCAAGTAGTTATACTACGGTTTATACTCTTGACATAGATCGGCGTATGATAAAAAGATAAAAAAATCTAAAATGATGTTAAGCTTTGTTTTTTTATATATAGGAAAATATGCATAACTTCTTTTATTGATGAATAAAAGGTTTTTTTAAATGGTTTGATGACACATTATATTGCTCCAGTGTAATTTACATAGACACAGTTTTTTTGTCTAAAAATCTAAATTCAAAAACTTGAAAGCGACATGCCTACATTAAACCATAATGTGCGTTTTATGTATGTGTCAAAGTACATGCTACATTAATAGATATTTTTTTGGGTTATACATTTAAACTATATTTTAAAGCAGTTTGTTTAGAAAAAGGTATAATAAAACTGAAATAAAAATACAATATAACTAAAAAATAATTTCTAACATGATAAACTAAATACGAGTAGATGCTAAGTTTGACACAAACATACACATAAGTTTTGTACTAGATATGCATTTATATTATAGGAAATTTTAGTTCACGTTACCCGGATATTTTATTGGTATAAAACACGTAAACACCCGCCAGGTTCGTAATTACTTGTGGAAAGTTATGTAAAATAAACACAGCACTATTTGAAGCAGAAAAAATTATGTGTAAATGTTGCTATTTAAAATCTCTAGCTAAAAACGATTACAGGGTTTTTCAATAAATCTTTATTGAGCACATTACCTCTGCTGCGTTCAGCCTTTTCTATCGTATCAAAAATCTCTAGAGCTGTTATTGGATGATATTTGCAAGCTTTTTATGTATATGTCATAAGTATTTACTTTGATGATTTTGTATTCAAGATTATAGTTTTTAAGATGTCATAAAGCTGCTTTATGATGTAATATATTCAATTTTAAGTTGTCAACTCTGTAATAAATCATACTGCATGATGTGTATTTATATGTGTACAGCAAAATGGCGAGCACAACCGATGTGAACGAATAGTACTGTCTTTTGCGCAACTCTCTACTTTTTGGTCTTAGTTTTAGCATAAAAAATGTCTAAAAAAGCAAACTAGGTGCCATAAATAATTTTAAAAACCTACTGCCAAGAAACATGCTAAAAACTGTCAAATGTACGCGGGCTCATGCAAAAATAAATATTCATTGTACAGTTAAGACATTATAATGGCCTAAATTATAGAAAAAATACGTTAAACAACAACAAAATTAATTTTAAATTTTTTTTGTGTAGAAAAAGCCGCAATTAGAAATACCCAGTTAATGTATTTTTGCTAGTAAAAAGTATCATTACAGCTCGGAAAATGCAATTTGTCCGCGAATCCCATGCAAATATAAGCTTTTTACAAACACACATTCCAAAAAACATATATGTTCCTTTATACTAAACATAAGTTATCTTTAAGGGATAAAATTACAAATCACTACGAGCTTTGTTATTTTAAACAATAATCAGGTAATTTTTTTTGCCTTTACTTGTTTTGGGTTACTTTTTTATAAAACGAAAATTCATGAAATTCCACGAACATATAGAATATTGCAATCGAGAGCACAGGATTTTGTAACATTCTGTTTTCAAAAAGATGGCACAAAATTGTTTCATACAAAAAATGATATAAAACAGGTTAAAAGCCAAAAAATTATCTTTACTGTGCCTAATTGCTTTTTTCTATAATATGTCAACTTTTTTATATCCTAGCTTCGGGTTTAAAAACATTCAGTTATATTCGAAAACTTACTAAACTAAATATTTTATGTTAAGAACTTTTGATGCACAAAAGGACAGCAATCTAACGTGTTATGAAATCAAATGATACTATGAGGTAACGTTCATACTGCCAAAAATAAGTTTTTTTTATTTTTTAATAGACAAATTCGACGATAAACCATATTCAGGTGTAAAACAAAGATTGTATAAAACAAAACAACAAACAGTGATGCAGCCAATGCGTAAGCTATCGCAAATATACCCTTGGAAATTTTAAAATGTAATGCTTATATTTATGGTTTTTTTTAAGGCTTTAATTTATGCAATAATCTTTTTTATGTGTAAAACTTAAATTTTTACATTTTTTTGTATACATCAAAAGTATGTACCTATATTAAAGCTTGCTAATTGCCATATATCTACTGTAAAGATCTAGATGTGCATCCTACTAAAAATTTTAGAGAGTCTATAACGTTACATAACCAAGTTTTTTTGCAGTTGTGGCGTGTACCAATTTGCGGTTCAAACTGGTACGTAAAGATACATTTCTGACACTATATTGTCATATATTATTGTTAAACACAACCAACCTAGGATTTCACGGTTTACTGCTTATTATTTACTAATACCTTTTTCTTTTTTTCTACGGTTTTGGGTTTTTTTAAGAGCTTGATATAGATTTTAATCGTAAAAAACTTTCCTATGTATTGTAATGTTTTCGGTCTCCTTAGGTTAAAATATATGGTCAGCTTTGTCTAAAAAAATACCCGGCCCGCTCGAATGATGCCCGCAGGCCGAGTTAGACTGGAAAGGGGCTGGAAGACACTATTTCAAAGCTGTCAGGTATTGTTTTTGAGAGATTTACTTCAAAAAAGACACTGCTAATACCCGATAAACATATTTTTAAAACAAAAATTTACAATATTGTTTACTTTATATACTATAAAAACGCAAGATACTCGTGAAAATAGCTAGTGATTATTGATTGTTGAAAATGCGAAAACAGTGCCTTTAGTTGTTCAAATTGCTTTTATGAATGTAAATCTTTAATATGTATATCAAAGCAAAATATACAAAATAAAGAGATAATTTACAACAAGTAAATGTTTGTGTGTGCAAAAAGCGATATGTGGCTTTGAAGTCAACAAAAAATACGTAAACTACATTTTTGCAATATAGAAGTATATGGGTTTATCATGTATTTTGGAAGGGTTCGTTTAAGTACAAAAAAACCATTCTACAGTAAACACGAAAAAATTCTAAAAAAGTAATAACAATACATTTTGAACGTTTTGGCGACAAACCAACACAATAAACGCAGATTTTTATTTTTATGGAAAATAATATATACCTTTTACATTTTAAAAAATTTTCTCTCTATTATGCGGGAATAGGCAAGCTGCACAGCGTCCTGCTATCAAAAATTCTTGCACGTTTTTTAATTTTTTTTTTTGAGTATTTTTACTCTTAAAATATAAATTAAAATACAAATACTTATAAAGGTAACTATCTTTTTTCAGGACAAATAAAACACTGTATTTTAGTAATTTTGATTAATATCTACTATTTTTCTGCACAAATAAAGTAAATAAAATGTATTGATAGACATATAGGATTTTTATTCTTTTTGGTTTTAATTTTTTGTTTTTAAGACATATAAACTTACGAGGTTCTTTACATATTAGAATATTAACATAAAATATTGTATTAACGTTACAGTATAAAATAATGTATTAACAAATCAGAAAACATACATAATGTACAAACAAGATGTTTGCACTAGATAAACTAATGAAAACCACCATCCTTTCTATTTTTTACAATCGTTTAGATATTATCAAAACTAAACCTGAAAAACAAACTCCTACGATTTTTGGTCAATTTGCACGTGTTTCGGCGTTTGTCTTACAATTACAACTTCTTTAAAACGTAGCCGTAAACAACCTCTGTAAAAACATGTATTATGTATTAACTTTTATAATGCATCGGTTTTAAGCGTATAACCATGTAAAAGCAACTATAACATACTCCCTTGGGGTTCTGTGTATTGTATACGTGTTGTATTTAATTATATACTTACATATTTTTTTTTTTGTTTAATAACACAATACTAGCACACAAAACAGAGTGAAAAATTTTGCTATGTATTTTACGTATTTTTGCATGTGTTGTAAAAGGCGTTATAAGAAAATATAGTATATTATGTAAGTATACAAAAGTAAAGTTTTTTCGGGTTTTTCGGGTATGTGCGGGCCGAACCGGGCTAATGCAGACCTCTGGTTAGGATTATAGGTAAGACATAATTATTTTGGTTAAGATATTTTACAAATAAGTTTATAAATTTTAAAAAGTAACAAAAAAATGTTTTTATATACAGCGGGCATAGAAAAAGTAAAATTATCGTATGAAAAATTAAAATTAGTATAAAATAAAAAAAAAAAAATAGAGAAAAACATAAAAAAATATTGTAAACACTTTCAATACAAAATGAAAACATAATAATACCGTATTTAAAACGATAAGTACGACATAAACACAAAATATTTAGTTTTCTTAAGTTATTTTTTTCAAAAGGTGCTGAAAGCTCAAATATATATAACAACCGAATACGAATAATGCAATATTGCAATAATATAAAATATATAATTTGTAGTAATCTTTTTATAATTCTTGTATTACGAAGTATAAGATAACCGTTTTTTTCAAAAACAACCTTCAAAATTATCGTTTAATTTTGATCTAATTACTATTGATGGTGATCAGCACTTAATTTACTTTCTAAAGATAAATAAAATTTTTTAACATAGTAATCGCTGTTCTTAATTATGTCCCGCCTGTAAATCAAACTTAATATAATATTATGTATTAGTGGGAAGCGAATAATACAAGTGATAATAATGAAAAAAAAAACTTAAAACGCAAAAATATATTTACATTGTATAACATGACTTATAAAAATTTTTTAATCAGGCACAGTTTCGGACATTTTTTTTTATTTTTTAACATATGTAAAAACCGAATTTTTAAACCTAATAAATAGGATGAATTTAATTTAACATTCTTTGTATCAATAGCGAAATTCAATTTAAAAAGATAAGTGATAAATTTCTCTGCAGCTACATACCATGGACATATATATTGGATACATGAGGGGAGTGGAACCAAAGTATAAGGCGACGTAACAATCATATCTTCACGGCATATAAAACAAGAAATTTTTTCATGGCGTTAATAATATGCCAGAAGTCGCTTGGTACGTCAAAGGAATAACGGAAATGCACTAAACAGTTCTTTTTGGTCATCGAGAAACAAATTAAAATATTACGAAAAATAGTGAATATAGCTTATTACAATTTCCAAAATATTATTTCTGATCGTGATAATCATCCAACATATCTCGGGGTGTTGATGCTGCTTAAAATGTAAAATATGATATGATAATCTCGTAAGGCATTTCTTAGTTACAGGGAACGCATATGACCGCATTGCTTTCCTCTTATCACCATTTAACCCTTAGAGAAAAAAAAGCACATATATGTGCTAAATTTTATTGCCGGATTGTTAAGTTCGCACATATATGTGCGATTTGTTCACTACTGGATTGTTAAAATCGCACATATATGTGTTTTTTTCTCACTACCGGATTGTCGACAATGCACATATATGTGTTTTTTCTTACATAATTTTTATATAGCACAGCACATATATGTGTATTGTAAATGTCCTTGGATTTTGCTTGCAGTTGTATGAATTATATAT
>JAQFYM010006191.1:0-12072 GCA_034694785.1 Agrenia bidenticulata
CCTGCCCCCCCCCTGGCTACGCTACTGGTATAAGATTATACATTTGTAAGAACAAACCGAAATAATAGTGTCGATCATACACATAGTTTATAATACTAGTAAAAAAACGAGCTTCATTCAAATATTGATTATCTGCATGTATTGGCGCCTTTTTTCAGTAAACAATTTTTTACTGACAAAAAAAGCTTTAATTATTTTTATCCTACAAGTGTAGTTTATAGGCCATTGCATTATAAATAAATAAAAAAAAGGCTAAAAGATCTTTTGCTTAAAGCGAGGTCGACAAATCAACTGCGTTTAAAACGGTTTCAAATGTGGCTTGCCCGTAGTTTAGTCTTATGCAATTCTACTGCATTGTAAAAATCTTAAAAGAGAATTTATGCATTAACAAACAAAAAAAACTGTATGCTTGTTCGTAAAAGCACGCTTTAAGTATTTTTAGCATGCAAAATATTTTTTATTACCACATGCATCCTTACTTCTTAACCCTTTAGTTTGTTTTCTGTAGATATTTAATTGTCACTAATTTTTTTTGATGTTTGGTTTAAATTGAAAATTGCAATATTTTGTTTGGCACTTAATGCTTTCCCATAAAAATTTTACCCCCTTCTATAGATGCCAAAGAAACGCAAAGTGAATAAAAAAAAATTGAAAGAATAAAAGCAATGATAAAAATGACTTTTTAACTTCGGATTTTCATGTTGAAATGCCTGCTCAACCTGTAGACAAAACAAAAAGAGTTTATATACAAGAATTTTAGTCGTACTAAAATAGAGGATTTTTCAAAAGAAAGAAGCAAAATAAAATTGCGAAATCACCCGGGTCGATGACATTTTAATAATCTGGTGTAATATATGTACATGCAACTTATTTTTGAAATATACAAATGCTACTCTAGAAAGAAAACATGACACCCGACTTGCAATTCTACATTTGACAGAATAAAAACCCAACGATAAGAACCAAGCCTAGACGCAATGTTTAGTCACAGACAAGACCAGAATACAGGGATACATTCTAATATTGTGGGAAGTAGAAATCATGACTATATAGATCCACCTTATTTTTGCAATTATAAGATGCCGTTATTAGGCAGTAATTTTGAAGCAAGAAAAAAGGCACATGTACAAGAAATTGATACACAAAAGATACTAGAAATATAGAAAAAGCAAATCAAATATATTAATAGCAAGTTTCTTTTCTGAATGCAGTTTATTTGATTATAATATCGAAAATCGTGTAGATGAAATGTATTATGAAGATAGAAAAAGCCTCCAATTACTCAAAAAATAATGGTTCATATATTGTTTAAAAAGGGAGTATTAAGACATATATGAAGAACGGTAATGATACAAAAAAAGATGTGTAAATTTCATACATTGGCGTGTATATATCTAATGATAGTGCCAATTTGTAACGTCTCATATATTTGGAAAAATTCGAGTTAAAAGCAAAAAAATGTGGCAGATATATTTTCACATACGAAGATTTGTTGAAATAAATAAAAGTTGAACAATTTTAGGAAAAAAAGATTTTTGCGAGGAAAAAAACGACAAAAGGCGCAAATTTGACAAAAACATTTTTTACTAAACTAGAAAAGCATATGAACCACAACAAAAACTTTGTTATAAAACGACTAATATGCGTTTTCGTGGCAACGCAAAAAATCCTGCATATGACGGATAAAACAATAAGAAAAGGGGAATATCGTTATATGCATTATATGAATCAACGTCTGTACTTTGCTTGGATATGATGATTTGCAGTGGAAAATTTATTATAATTATTAGTTGCACGAACCTTTGATATTTTTTTTCATAAATGGTATAAAGTATATTCCTAAAAGTTCTATACGAGTTTGAATCTCGCTGAACTTCTGTGCAAAAATAAAATATACTTAATAGGATTACTAAGATATATTGGAGTTGAACCAAAAGAATTTAAATCATTATGATATAAACCAAAGTAACATAAATATGTTATCTTACAAAAAAGGAAAATAAACTTAAATATTTTTGATAAAATGATTAAAAGATTGATAAATTGATTTCAACTATACACGTTTTTACGCAATATGACAAAAATATGTTTAAAAATATTTTAACCTAAGTTTGATTGTATTTTGGATTACAATAAATCAATGGGTGTAACGGATCTTATGGATAGGGCCCTTGCAAACTACGATAATTAACAAAGAACAAAAAGATGGCTTTGAAATATAGTATCTATTTTTTTAAGATAATTTTAAATAATACCTTATTCTATATACAAAATCATTAGCAAAAAAAAAGATAAATTTGGGTTCCTTAAACAAGCATTTAAATATTTATCCCGCAAAGAATTTAAGAAGGAAGCAGCTGTCAAAACACATCTACCGGTATGGGCAGCTATAATAAAATTTTGTGCATTTTGTCGGACCTCTACAACTGTTATAATTTGTGAAACCTGTAAAGAATATTTCTCCGTAAAAAGAATGCTTTAAAATAGCACTAAATAAATTATCGAATTCATAAATTTTGTTTTTTCGTATTCTTTTTTACTTTTTAAAATGAACTAATAAACCTTATTTTAATTAATCGATATTTGGACTTGATACAAAACTTTCAAAATTAATAAAATGCTTAAACAATATAAATCAAATGATTCAAATATTACATACACCATTCGTTGGCTAAAATTCAATATATGTTTGTAAATTCCAGTTTGTATCTAACTCAATACAGTAAAATGTTTATCATAATCGTTGGTTCGTGCTATTACAACTTTAAAAATATATATATTTCAACACACTTATTCTTTAGAAGGAAAACGGTGCTAATTGCTAATTATTGTATCTCAATATTTTTCATGTTCTTGTTCTATCTTTGATAGGCTATAGAGTTCGTCTTTCATCTACAAATTAATTTCAAGATTCATTTAGTGCTTATGCGATAAATCCTATTTTGCATAGCATTTGTTGTATGATAAGTCTATATTGAAATTACTCCTTAGTTAAGTTATCTGAATGTTATTTCTAATTAGAAGCTCTCAGTTTCGCATATTGGGCTGTATGATATGCTGAATCTAATTAAAATTCTTGCCTTCCGTATAAAATTTTTGGGGATCAGTTTCAAATTTTAAAATTTTACAAAACATGGAGTTATATATAATAAAGAAAAAACTAAAGGGTTAAGTATAAAAATTGCTCATCTGTTTAAAAACGGACGCAATTTTTAGTGTTTATTTAAGGAATTATAAAAATCAGAAATAGAAACTCAGCTAAAAATTAATATGTAATGTTTTGATCACATTGTTTAGGTGTTTCGAAGCTGATTTTTTTAAACTTCAAAACAAAAAATACTGTTTATCAGACAATTAGGGGCAACATCAATTTCTCTTTTAAAAATAGGCCTGTACATAATACAAAAAAAATAAAAATAAAATACAATTCCTGACAAAACCGGAAATATAAGATCTTACTTTGTAATTACGTAGGAAAGTAGTATATAAAAATATTTTACAGAAAAAAGCAAAAAACAAAACGTACAAATTGTTTATATAGTACGAAAGTCACTATTCGTCTTGTTATAAAACATATATTAAAAAAACCAATGGGGAACTACAAAATTGAATCATTTTATGACTGAAGCGTTTGTTCAATTAGTGAATGCATGTTCGCGAGAAATATACTTAGTAATTTCACCCCCTAAATTTATAATATATAAAAGATTATGGAAAAAAAACCCTATGTTTTTTGTACCCATCTGTACTATTTTTACAATGCAAATAATCTTTATACAAAATTTTGTTTTTATTTTACCAAAACTCTCGTTCTTGGTGTTTTTTATTATTAAAGATATATTCTTTTATACCCCAATTAAAAGGCAAACTATCCAGAAGGACTGCTTCACTTGTACAAAACGTATATATTTTACGTTTGAACAGTAGCTTTTTTGTTAAAGATTTGCAAAAAAGCAGTTATTATATGGATATACCGTATATTTGAATATAATGTACTAAACGCGTACCGAGGAAAGCGGATAGGCAAGGGGGTAGTACCCCCCCAGTTATATAAAGATTTCACGCCTGAATTAAAGGGGGGGTTCTTTTTTGTGCAAATATTTTTTTCATTTTAAGAATCCAAAAAAAAATTAAAAAAAAATAATTTCAAAAAAAAACTATAAACCTAAAAACGCAAAAAACAAGGGTTTAAAGTACACTTTTTACAAAAAAAACTGACAACCCCTGTCTTTAAAATTACTGGGTACGACGTTTTAATGTATACAAAAAAATTACGAGGCGTGTGTATGTATGAAAAAGACTACTCGCATTTATACATATTCTTTTAGAAATTGCATAGACGTTTCAATGCATGATCATAACACAAAAACAACAATAGCCGTTGATGCTTCTGTAATATTGTACAAAGTTTTCTGAAATATCATTAACAATAAATGTACGAAAATACAAAATACTAACTAATTACTAGGCCGGAACAAAAAAGCAATAAAAATCTGCAACTTTCTGCATATAAAATAACACTTCTGCAAGATTCTGCATTAAAAAAAATGTGACCTATTCCTATATCTAATGACCTCATATATGGTTTTGGTATAACTTAGCTCGAGGCAAAAAATATACCAACATGAAAAAAATAAAAAATAAAAATATTTTACTTAAAAATTGATATAACTAATTGTCTTACTTATAAAATGTTAAATACTTACAAAAAAGGGCCGAAAAGAAAAAACATTATAATAAGAAGACAACTTTCAATATGCAAATTTATCTTTTTAAACTTTATTAAAGCATATGTAAATCCTTATATGTGTTTTCGTAAGAAAACTATAAACTGGGTAATCTAAAGTTTTACTATCTGTATATTATAACTTCTTAAAAAGGTACCTTAACAAGAATCACAAATAACATGTTAATTTTAAATACTAGTCGAATTGCCGTTTTTAAATACACTCTTTCTTACATTTTATATAATAGTTTCATTACTAGTTTCCTAATGATTTTTTACGCCATAAAAAATTATGGAATTATTATCCCAGACATTTAAGAGTGTCTAATAAAATTTAAAAAACAAAATATTGCATTTAAAAGGAAACCCTGTTATTTATACGATTTCGTCTGGAAATAAAAAATTTTTCCGCATTTGCTTCGCCTTACTAAATACACAGTTCAGTAAACAAAAAATAGAATTATTTGCCTAAAAACTTGTTTTACTAGCGACATAATAAGTTTTAGATTGCACTTTACAAAAGACGGTAATTTATGACAAAAAACTTAAAACGCAAAATTTCAACATTTGGTTTATAGGGAAAATACACTGCTTATATTCGAGAATACCAGAATACAGTATATTAAAAAATACGTATTCTACGTTATTTAAAAGGGAAGAAATTAGTAAAAATGTCTTAGCTCGTAACAATTGAGTATAGTATGCATGGATGTAACGTTCTCTAAAATATAATAAATGGTGTAAAAATTTATTTATGACTTTGTAAACAATATTAAAATCTTCAGATGAAACATGATAGACATATTAATTCCTGAAGTGCAATAAACTCGGCAAAGTTACAAATGAAGACTTTAGAGGTACGTAAAATTGGAATTAGGACCTTATTACTACTAAAATGCTTTACATTGAACGATTTTTATACATAGACTACTGCTGTTACTCCGCAGAAGATTAGCGACACTCACAAATATATGGCCGTATCATAATTGTCATCATGATACGTATATTTTATAATATTTAAAAACACACTTAAATACAGTGATACAGCTGTAAAAGAATCTGCACAATTACTACTGTATGTGTGAGCTTTTTTTTTGAAGAAGATGACAAAAAAAAGTCAAGTAAGCTAGTTCAAAGATTTTTTAGACATGGTTAAAGACAGTTAATAGAAAAAAAAAAAGTGTAAATGAAAGAGTATTTAAAAAGTAGATAGCTAAAAATACAAACGTGTTGTATCCAGTCAAGTTCGTTTAACTACAAAAAAGGTTACCGATATAGTAAATATGTTTGTAGATCTAGCGGGTTATTTAAAACAACAAGATCTAGAGTAATTAACTTACATCTATTATTAGTAAATTTTGTTTATTTGATATAATGAGTGAGTTTATGTTGATGCTCTCTTCACTATTGCTATGTCATCATAAAACATATCTATTTCTACTAGGGTACTCCCATAGTGGTTACCGGTAAGTTCTAAACGGTAATATCCGGGAATCTACTTTGCGATTTTTGATGGTTACCGCATAGTATTTTTATACTATTTTTTTTACAGAGGTTTGCAAAAGTATTATATCTAAAAGACAAATTTAACAGAAAAAATATTCATGTGAACTGGCAATCTTGTGGATAAAATTTGAGGTGGTCGTAAACGACATTGATAAGTTAAAAGGCACATATTGTGGTTTTTGTGCACTATTATAGTGCATAAAAAGATATTAACGCATTATTGTAAATATAACAACAAATTCAAAATAATGCTTTATAGAAGATAGAAACATTTACTTTTTTTGTAATCAAAGTGTATCCTAATGTAATTTACATACCCAAACGGTATATTGTTTTACAAAAACGACCCCGTTTAATTCAAAATGCCAGGCTTCAAAAACATATTCCACAAGTAAGTTTATATAGCGTCTTTTATTGTTGGCGGAGGTTTCCCCCCGTGCACATCTAAAATAGGCATCTTTATTGATATTAAACACAACAAAGATTTTTTTTTAATATTTTTTTTTGTAATCTCTTTGCTGCAGCTCAACTGAACTATTATACACCTTTCTAGTTTAAAAATATTTTTGCCTGCAGTATAAAAAGTTAAAAAAAACGCATTTTTACATGTCTATAAACCAATGATCGGCGGTTTCGAAAAAAATGACCACTTCCATATAAGGCCATTTTTATATGGACATAATTGGGGATTTATGTTACCATAATTGATTCATATTTTTACCCACCCCCCTATGTATATGAACTTTTGAAAAAGGTACGCAAATTATTTTTACCTTGGAGAGATAGGATTCGTGGTTCATAAAATTAGAAAAAAAGATACTTAACATTTTTTTTTAATAAAAACCCGATCTTAAAACTGTAATAGAATATTGTCTCTTTTTCTATCTTGACAGTCGAAAAACCTTTATCTTGGTTCCTAAGTTTATCTATTATTTTGAAAAAAATGTCTTTAAATTTCGTTAGAAATCAGACATGTAATCTTAGCGACACAAAACCAATATTGTTTGAAAATTAATTCTGAAAATTCAAAATAGCCAAAAAGTGTTTTCTTCAAGGCTATTAATGATCTTATTTTAAACAAAAAAGCTTGATATTTAAGTTTTTATCGGAGAATAAACATAATATTCTGTAATTTTTTTGCCTACATATTTTACCAAAATTGCCATTATGGTGGAAAATAAAAAAGCCGCTTTCCATATTATAGCATACCATATTCGGAACCGCTGCCAATGCTTTTATTATAACGCAAAAGGGGACCATAAACGTATAAAGTCATGCTTACCTAAAATAAACATCATAAGATAAAATAAATAACTAAAAGTAAGAAAAAAAAATGCACAAGCATTACACTCTTCGTTTTAAGATTAAACGAATAAAAAAAGTATAATATAATGTTCGTGAACAAAAAACATCCTGCTATCTATTTTAATTGTTAATTAAATTTATCGGGTGTATTATTTTTAACAATGTATTTTTTAGATATTTTTTAAAAGCCAAAAAAAACAAAATTTTAATCATATACGTTATCTCATGCATACATTTTTGCGTAGAAATTTCTTTGTAATATTACAAAATTTTACTTTTAAATTTTTTTGGAGTATTTTTGAGATATTAATGGATTTTTCTACATTTAACTTACGTTAACCGGCATTATGTGGTATAAAAGAAAATATATTCCTTTGCTGATTAAATAGTAAAAAGACTTTACCACGGTTGATTCCTACCTCGACAGCCTTTCAAGTTAAACTATTGCAGGGTACGCCCCTCATCACAAGTCTAGTACCTCTGACAAAATAAGTGATAAATAAAAGGAAAAAAAAAACCGACAATGGATTCTTAAAACATATTCTTATTTTTCATAGCGGTATGAAGGAGTGGGTTAATATTTTCATGTTTTTTTGCCTGTTTATCGGTAGTTATAAATAACTGCTTTCTAAGTAACATGATTTTATAAAAACGATGCATACACATCATTTATAGTAAAGCATAATTTTCATTTATCATTGCGTTTACACCCAGTTTTTTTAATATTAAACACAGGATCGTAAAAAAGTCCCACTTTGCAGGAGTGCAAAACTTTATTGCAATAGAAAACGAAAAATTTCAAAAAAATCTTTTATTTCGGGCGAATTTTTGTACTTTAACTTAAATTTCTTTTAAACCTTATATATTATTTGGTACTTGCCGCTTACCGGTACATTACCGTTTAGCAACCGGGTACAAAGTAACCTTTTGCACAACTTACCAGTAATTGGAGTACCCTAATTTATACTCTATTGTAACCTATAATATAATTATGTAAAATACAAGCAATTACATACTGTGTAGAATTTTTTTGTTAGCACCTCTTCATGTAGGCAATTCATACTTTCTAATTCTAATTTTAAAAACATCCGATGGATCTTTCAACAGGCATTAATCAGGCAGAAAAAGTAAAAATTGTATGTACTTTTGCGTTTTTAACTACTCTTTGATGCGTTTTTTCAGATGAGACATCAGTGGATACGCGGCTGCGATTACAATATTTGGTTCTAGTATTGCAGTTTACTAAATAATATATTCCACTTTCCGAAACGATAGTCAATATGACAGCTCTCAGGAAGAATACCAAATTTATGCCTACTTTGCACCGGTAAGCGACTTACGCCTATAAACAAAAAAATAAAACACTTTTTCTATAAATTTAGTTTGCAGAGGTATCGTGTGGCGCTTCAATAGGAACGATTGTGCCATCAACTGCCATAATCTTTTTATTCCATGGTTTTGAATATAAAATTCTCTACTAAAGGCATATCAGTTTTTTCTTTTAAATAAATCTGCATTGGCATATTCTTTCTATTACAAAGTTTTTTTGTTGCCGTTGATAAAAATGCGACGGCGATTAGACTCTTTATAGAAATTTTTTTACGTTCTTCTAAAAAAGTAATCGTTTTTCCAGTATAATATACTGATTTGGCTATTGTAATCTTGGACTTTTTATTTTTTTTTACTTTTTGAGAACCGTTCATTTTTGATACATACAAACTAATTTTATTTATAAATGAACTATATTCATCTTTGAAAACCTCTATAAACTGCAAACTATTATATTCTTAAATCATTTTTAACAAGATTTTGGACTTTTTTATGTGTCTTCGTAATGATAAAATTGCACACAACTCAATCAAGTGTAAATTAGTCGACGAGTCGTCTATTGCAATAATTTGTTTATATAGGGTTTTCCGACCATTTGCGCTTTTGTTTTAATCAATTGCATCCAAAAAGAGGGCGAATAAATACACTAAAAAATTCTTTGCAACCTTTTTGGTTTTTTTTTCAATCAAGTATGATTTTATGTCAATCAGGGATTGGCTCTGGTGGCCGAATGGGTGTATCACAGGGATCTCATCAGGACAGAATCTGATCATATCCGGTTCGATTCCCTTGCTTTGCCACG
Source organism: Agrenia bidenticulata (assembly GCA_034694785.1). NCBI lineage: Eukaryota > Metazoa > Arthropoda > Collembola > Entomobryomorpha > Isotomidae > Agrenia > Agrenia bidenticulata. The sequence goes on from JAQFYM010006191.1 coordinate 9,669, forward strand.
GCAAAGTATTGTCATGTAAAAGGTAATCAAAGCTCGATTAGGGTATTATAGGGATGGATTCCCCAAAGAATTTTATATGAAACACTATGGTCAAGTTTTCCCACGACAGTGGTTGTTGGGCGCTAGTGAACTTAAAGAAGGTGTTTCGTGCATATGAAGATGTGAATGAAAAGATTAATAGATTGAATAATCAGATCGGAACATTTTTTATGTCAATCAAGCAGTGGCGTAACCAGGGGGGGGCAAAGGGGGCAAATGCCCCCCCCCCCTAGAAAAACTCACGGCTGATTTAAGGGGGGTCCTTTTTTTGGGGCGTATAAAACCTCCAAAAATCATACTTTTGCAAAATTTGTATTTTTTAGATTTTCTTAGAATTTTTTCATAAAAAATAAAAAAATATTTTTTCGTTTTTTTAGCTCATTTCTTGGTTTTTGCCTAATCAAAAAACAATCCTGGTTACGCCCCTGCAATCAAGTTAGCCTATTCTCAATCTAAAAAAACCAAATATAACAAAAATAGGCATATAAAATATAATTTAGAATAAAAAAACATAGTTTAATTTGGAAAATAATAATGAATCATTTATCGGTGTTTTCAAAAAGATTATTGTATATACTGCGGCGTTTTTAAAAACTAATTGAATATTCGTGCATTATGCATGTTTCGTATTACTGGTGCTTAAAACAGAAAGGCATCTGCTTATACCCATAACCCATACTTTTCTACTCGTCTTAAATATAGAGCTTTTTGATTTATTGATGAAAAAACATTTGCCAAACTTTTTCAACATTAACTTTGCAGAAAGCTTTTACAAACAAGATAATAAAGAACATTTTCCACGTAATTCTATTCTTCCCCAACTAAAAATCTTATTAGAAAATGTAAAGCCATTGCAAAATACATGGGGGTAACAGCAAAGGCCATATTATTTAAAGCTACAATATAGCACAACTTTTGTAATCTCAAATTGTTACAATTATTTTAGAAAAATCAGCAGTTTATACAATAATACTTAAGAAAGCACCACCAAATGATTCATTTTGATTTTTGTGTTCAGCTATCTTTTTTATTCCAAAATTCTATTTTATCTGGCTAATTTTTTTATCTTTAAATTGTTTAGATTAAGAATAGGCTAACTTGGTTGACATAAAATCGGACTTGGTTGAAACAAAAACCAACATGGTTGCAAAGAATTTTTTACTGTATGTATTTACCCCTCTTTTTGGTCGCCATTGATTAAAACAAAAACGTAAATGGTTGGAAAACCCTATATTTATCGTTATAATCTGATTTCATATAGGATTTTATAAAAATATATTATCTGTAAACAAGTTATAAGGTATAAAATTACCATGGTAATTGTTGTCTTTCAGTAAAATTTTATGCGGTTTTTTTACCATGGTAAATGTATAAAAATATTGATATGGTTTTTTTCATGGTAATGAAAAATACGCATAACCTTTATTTAAATATTGATTATTTTGCATATTTAAACTTATTTAAAGATTTATCGAGTTTTAAAGCCATTAATCAAATTAGAAATATTACAAACATTACATCAGCTGATGTAATTGTTGGCAAATAATATTTGCTATTAAACCGAAAACATTATACTGTTTTATCTTAACAAGACAAAAATATACAATCATAGTAATTTATAAAAAAAAGGCATACCATAGGTATAATTTCGAAAAACTCTTTAGGAAAGTAAATACCCATGTATATTTGTAAACTAAATTTCCTTGGGTACTTACCTGTGGGCAGAATCTGAAAAACGCCCTTTTAATTATTTTCAAAAATCATTTTACATCTTTTGTATAAGTTTAATTCATGTCATATTTAGATTGCTTTGTCATCTTTAGATTGTGGCTATCCACTTTTCTATTTTTATTTTATTTCATTTATTATTTTTTTTTAGGAGATAAGAAGTCTTCTCACGAAAATAGTCGTCTTTTATGAGCGATAAGATTTTTCTGCAATTCAATGCAAACTTTCTACAAGATTATATTATATGCACACACTAAAATAAGCTTACAATTAGGGTTCGGAATTCGAATATGACGTTAATGATTAATCAGATTAATCGGTCCTTTTTGTGATATTCAAATACTCGGTTTTTGTTCAAAATTATTTTTTTGTATTTTTTAAATATTACATTTATAATGGCAAGTGAAAATTTAAACAAAATATATTCAATATTTTTTACCTGCCAGATTTATGAGCATTTACCGAAATACACAAAAAATTGTATTAAAAGTTTTTCTGACGTATACATAATGTTTGCGTATCGGAACTTGCATATTCTTGCAATTCTTACTATGTTTATTCTAGGGTTGTAAATTTATGGAAAAATAAAAATAGATTTCCTACTTGGAAATTTACCCGGGAAAATTGGAAATTTAAA
>JAQFYM010006192.1:0-12070 GCA_034694785.1 Agrenia bidenticulata
CGCCCATTTTACGATACTGAGTACCGGTGTACATTAAACTCGTTGATAGTTGCAATGTAGTCCACTTTGTTTAGTAAAAAGATATATTGAGGGCATGTTCAATTTTTTTACCTATAGTGTTTTTATCACACGGCAAAACACCTTTTTAAAAAGAGTATTATATTGTATTATACATTTTTTTGTAAATTTTTTTTATCTATATTTTGTTTTATAAATTTTTTTGTTTCTTGATTAAGTTTATACAATATTTTGCTTTTCATTACCCCATGGGATTTACAACTTTTTGTGTTCACTTAAAACAACTTTAGGTAGGACGACCTATAAATCGATTTTTGATTTTTTTTTTCCTATGGGTCAACCCATAGGTTTTTTTCGGTTTTAAATAAAAAAGTATACATAAAAAAAACTACAGGTAAAATTTAAACCCTATGATATAATCAGTCCAATGTTCTTAATATGATAGACCTCTGTTAAAAAATTCCATGCAAGTAGATAAATCAAGTCCACATATGGAATCGTATATATATTATAAAGCTGTTTAAGTGTAGAACTGGATAAACATAGCATTGCTACTATTATTTTATTCTACTGGTGTATAGAGAGCTGCATGAACAACATGTAACATTACCGATTGTCAAATACAACAACCTTGTAAAATTTTGTATCTTTTATATTGTTGTATTTTAACCTCTATGGATTACAAAATAATATGAATAAGGCAGAACAAAAGAAAACTGGCATTCTTAAATATGAATTTTTTTATAAACAAAAAAACTCCTCTAGCCAATAACTCTACAATAATTATAAAAAAGTGTTATTTTAAGTCTTAAAAAACAAATGATGGAACTACAAAATGTGATTTCTCTAAAAAATAAAAATGTATTGATAGTATATAGAGCGCATACTAATATACCATACTAATAAACGTAAATCTCTAATTGTATTTTTTTTTTCTTTTTTGATAAAATTGGTCTCTTAAATCTACATTATTATGATCATAAATGCATATTTAAATACACTTAAACAAAAATATAAATTGTAAAACCGTAATTTCTAACATTATAAAGCCATTTTTTTTGTATAATTGAATAAAAAAAATTCGGCATTTATTTGTAAGATTTTTTTCTATCATCTGCTGTTAGTATTCTGAGATTATTTTTGCCCATAGAATTAACCAATTATAATCATGGAAAATAAAAATAAACATGTAAAAACAAGTGGGTTTCGAAGTTTTAAGGGTTGACATAAAGTTGGAGCTAAAAATTCTTGTATTAAAAGTGAAGCTACTGAAATGAAGCATGAAAGAAGTCATATCTTATTTGTGTCAGGAGTTGGGTGACGACTGGTGCAGAATGGTACGCAAAAAAGAATAAAGAGGCGGATAGTTGGGCAAAGATGAAGACCATGATTGAAGAAAGGATGGAAGTAAAAAAAAACGACAAATGAGCAAGAAGTATAAAAGAAGATGCGATAAGACGTAGGCAAGGATCTACAAGAAAATTTGTTGAGGAATATACAACAAACCGTGAGACATGAAAGCAATACTTTAAAAGAAAGTGACAGGAAAAACAGAGTACGGTGGTCAAAAATGACGGGAGTAGTAGAAAAAAGGTGCATGTTTATATGTAAGTGCAATGAGATTGATACGTTGCGTTCGAGCGTGCAAAACCAGGACAAGGAGATAATAAGACTACTAAATATATGCAAGATAGGTTACAGCCCCTTACAGATTTTATCTACATGTCCATTAGTATGCTAGATAACAGGGTAAATTTTTACTTGACATTAGAGCAGTTTTTTTGTGTTTTCACCAGTATTAGTAGAGAATAAAGAAAATGAAAAAACAAAATTTTGCAAAATAAATATAATGTTATATACATACAAAAGAGGATTAACCTGTGCAGAAACCAAGTGGATTTACCACAAAGTAAACAGAAAGAAAATTTAAAGCACATAGATAAATTGACAAGGAAGCGCAATATAGGTAAATCAACATTAATGTACAAAAACCGGTAAACCGATACAAAAACCAAAAGACGAAAAAAGTCCTATTCCACGCTGATAGCAAAGCAAAAATAAACGAGGAATGAATCATATCAGATTCCCTAAATATAAAGCGCAGTGGAAGCCACAACAGAGTCTTAAAATAAAACATGGTTGATTTAATAGGTCGTTTTTTTTTAGATCGAGATAGGAAATGCACACTGACATTGTACGGCTTCCAGGATTTACAGTACGCTTTGAGTTGTATGGCATGGAAATGGGTTTAGATCGGCTCTTTGACATAAAAAAGAGTAAAAGCAATATATTGAAAAATGATATAGGTAAAGAGGTCATCGGATACATGGATGTATTATTAATTTATGCAGAATCTCTCAATAAGCACGACGAACTAGTAAGAAAAGTTATGAGGTAATTTGCTAAAAATTATTATAGGTTAATCATAAAAAGCTGCAATGTGACTTACTGATAGCGACGGTCCTGGGAGCGACGAAATAAAGGGTAGATAAATTGCAATCGGAGATGTAAAAGAAACAAGCTTTAAGCTTTGTATGGCTTAATAAATAGAAATGAGTGCAGATGGTACCTGGGAATTACTGAATTGTATAGAAATTTTGTGCCACACTTCGGGAGGATAAGTGCCCCGCTTAGAGAATTTTTAAAAAAAAACAGTTTGGAATTGGCAAAAACGAGAAGAGGATGCAAATTGTTTTTTACAGAAGAATGATAAGAATGCAATAGGTTTTATACGGCCGCAGTATTCAAAACTAAATGTGTTAAATACCGACGCGCGTAACAACAGTTTAAAGCTGTGCTTATACAGAAAAGGGAAGATGGAACAATAAGGAGTGTACAGTGGGAATCAATGAAGTGTACGCTTACGAATATTGGATTTTCTGTAAGTGTGAAGAAAATGTTGGCAGTTAATTGAGACGGATGCATTTTGCCTTATCACTAAAAGGTCATAAGTTAGAACTCATTATAGACCATTGAGCCCTTGAAAGTCTAAGGAAAGAACAAAAAACAAAAATAACTATCTAAACAAACATGTGGTTACATAATACGTGGTTCAAAAAAAGTATTGAATACAAAAAAGGAATTAAATTAGTAACAGCTGACGCTCTTAGTAGAGTATAAACAAAAAACAAAAATAAAGTTATTGATTAAAAAGCTCACAACAGGTAGAGATCGATGCACAAAACAGCCGCTGTTAGAAAATCATAGTTACAATAAGGACGGGAAAACTACGCAGACATAACGCTGACTTGTGCGAGAGATACCGAAGGTAGATTAACGAAAATATATATATATATATCACATAAACGATTAAAACATAGAGGTCTTAATGCAGTATACTACGGTATGGAAACCGGCTATTACTGGCGCAATATGAAAAATGAAATAAAGATGACTTTTTTAGAATGTGAGACCTGTAATAACAAAAACAACAAAAAAATAAAGCAAATAGATTAGTGACAACAAAGAAGATGATAACGAAATGCATTGATTTTATGCTTTTAAAAAAAGAAAAAAAGATCGTTTATATTCTTGCAGATTATTTTACGAGATTCTGCAGGTTGATATTGTTTATTCGAAACAAAAACACAAAGTGTAAGCAATGCAATTACAAGCGTTACGGCATGGTGAGATGCTTTTGATGTCATTATGCGTGATAACACTCAAGAATTTGTGTCAACAGAATTAAAAGCAATTTAAAACAGCATGAACAATAAATACTACAAAAAAAGCATCTGGTCGCATAGAAAAACGTAAGAGTTGTACAACTTATCGGTACGATATAAAATCCAACGGCAAAAATGCAAAAGGGACCCCTGGAACGAAGATTGTAATTACTAGAAGAAACATGAAAGTCAACCTGTACTCTGGCATAATATGTTGTTTAAGAAATGCTCGGGAAAACGATTCGGGCTATGCAAGACGTAAAAATAGCAAAAAAGGAGGTAATAATACAAGATTTAAATAAAGATACCGCCTCAAATTCGATATAGATAGGAGGTGAGAAAAGCAAAAAGAAGAATCGCAAAGGCAATATTTTGGAAAAAATAGGCAGGTTTTAAATAAATAGAATTATTTTAGATGGTTTGGGATATGACTCATATTTAGTAAAAAAAGAAACAAATGAATTTTACGAAGGCGCCACTTTGCTTTGAACGCTCTTTAATAAAAGGTGGGTGTGACTCCGTCTACATAAGGCCGTGTTTTAATCTAATATTGTTCTACCGCCCTAGAATTACAAACAACAAAGTCTGCCTACGTTTTATTGATCTTTAACATATCCTTTATTTTTTTGTAAATTTTTTCACGTAAATTATATATTTGTTCAGTATGTTATCAAAATGTTTTTTGGCTTATTTTAGCCTATTCACTAAGTTATAAAATATTTTTAAGCATTTTATTTTTTTATTGGGATAAAGATTAAAATAATGGTTTACAGTAGTTGTCTAAAGCGACGAAAACAAGTAAAATAAATGGTTTGGTAATAAGTTTAAAAGTAAATAAGATTCATAGATTTTAAAAAAAAAGATGTTAAGTTAAATGAATTCACATTAAAAACTAAATGATAGATTAATTGGTTATATGATTAGTAAAATCAATGACCACGTTTACAGGCCGCACAAAATGCGGCCATAAAACGGTTATAAACTAAAAAAAGTACATAATAATAAAGTATGTTGAAAATAACTAATAAAACACTAACAACGTATAAAGTCGCCAAAAACTAGATAAGGTATAAATAAAGTCTCGTTTTATGCTTTTTTTAAGTTTTTCTTTTAGAGTAAGTAATTCTTTGTCTTTGGGGATTATGGTAAAAGTAGACTAGGTAGAGGTATTGGTTGTGGTCTAATAGAGTAAGGTTTATGTAATGGGTGAAATACGGGTTTGGTTAAAAACAAGATGGTATACGTAGGTATTTTTGGTAGTCGTGGCTTTAGTAGCGAAAAAAACGAAAATGTTTTTTTGGTGCAAAGTATACCAAATTATACGTCTCTTATAGTCAAATCCATGTAATTTAGCAGAAACTACACAGTTCAGGTCTATTCTTTTGTTGTACATCTGAAAACAGCTTATTCTACTATTTTCCATCATTTTTGGACACAAATGAAAAATTGTTTATATTAGAATATATTTTTTGGGGCTTTAATTTTTTGGCAACCTCTATATTTTATTGTTTTTTGGCCGCAAAAAAGCGTGGTCGTACACATAGGTAAAATAATTATTTGCTTTAAATTATGGTAACTGAGAATGTGGAATTAAAAAAATCCAAAAAATTTATACCCATAATACAAATATCACAGTAAGTTATTAAAATAAGCAAAACCTCCTAATTCTTGTTATTTGTCTATATCTTTAGTTCTTTTTTTATCTTTCGTTTCTTTTGTTTTAATTGTGCTAAATGAGGTCAAACTATGATAATTTGTTTGTTTGAGAATTTTATTTTTAGTAGTTCACAACTATCAGAGCAATATAATACTAGTAATGAACATAAGTATTATGAAGTATCAGTTTTAGTCAAAAACAAATGACTTTATTTTTAGTTTAAAAAGATTTTAGTCAGTTTTTATCTAGAAGATCGCTGTTTGGATTTTTTGCCACTTTTTTAGCATTATTGTAAATTTTATATAGTAAACTGTATTAAGTTTTTTAAGAACATATGTTGTTCAAAAGAAACATAAAAAAATATATAAAAAAACACGTGACCGGAAGATTGCGCCCACTTTTTATAAAAATAGCGTAACTGTTAAAAAAATATGATTCACAAAATAAAATATTAATTGTGAACAATTGCCTAGCAAAAATTGATTTATTTAATATATATACAAAAATATAAAAATGCAAAAAAAAACAAATTTTTAATTTCAAATTTTTTCCAATATAAAGAAATTGCATAATTATATAAATACAAGTTGAATCAATGTATAGTCTCTTATATTTAAGTATATGAATATCATCTGAAAAATCATGTGAAGTATAATAAATTAAGTTTTAGTAAAAAAAGCACAAAAACAAGATATTTTAGATTGTTGCATCTAGGAATAAAAATGATATCCGTCTATATAAGAAATATGATATAAACTTTTTATCCGGTGCAATAAAAGATAAAATTTGAATGTATAATTATAAGAAATTTTAAAAATAGTAAACAAAAAACATAAAAAAGTATTTTTTTTGATATTATTAAATAACACACATATTTTATGTGTGTAAACAATTAAAATAAATTACTTTGTATTCCTAATTGAACTATCTTCGCATTGCAATAACCTTAGCGATGTCTATACGAAAATAGACATATGTTATGTTTTTGACTTTATCGAAAAGATAACTGCAATATTTAAATTATATAGAAAAGAATTTTACTCTTTTACAGAATAATAAAAAATGTTTTACTATATATGTTTAACAAGAAAATGTAATACAACGATTCATTTACTTTTTTGTAATATAAAACATTTTACAATAGAATATATTCTTATTATTTCCATCAAAATTGTAAATTTTTATATATTGATTTGAGCGACCTTCTTATAGTCCGCAGATCAGAGATAATCATATTACTATGTAAGTTTTCTACGGTTTTACATCTAATATAAACTTGGAAAAAATGAATGTATCTTGTAAATATTAAGAAAGACAACTTTTTAATTATAATATTTCAAATTTGTTATAACATGATATTAGAAAACACAAAAAATATGTATGTGATATATTTGGATACGATTATGAGCATATAGAAGTATTACATCCAAAAAATACATGTTATTTACTTTTTACTATCATAAACCATTTTCAACCGTTGTGAGTATCCTCCGTCAGCAGAAGTAGTGAAGAAAGAAGGGTATAATAATAAAAAACTATTTATAGTAAAAAGTGGTCTCTACCCGATAAAGAAAAAGAAATATTATTTTTAGTATATTATTAAAAGATAAGATGATTTATTTTTTTTCCGAAAAATCTCTAGGGCCAAAAATTGAAAAAAGTGGGCGCAATCTTCCGGGTATCAAAAAAAAAACAGTGGAATTTCTAATATATACTATATTCAAAGTGATCTATTGTATGTTGGTGGATGTCATTCATATTTTTGTGTTCTTATTGTACTTAAACTTAGGATAGAAAAGCAGGGTAAAATCTAAAGACATAGTACGTTATTGGTATGTCATTTAGTTCTTGTAAAAATTCTACCAAAAAATATACCATATTTATATATAAAAAAACACGTATATAATAGAACATGTTATACAATCCATATATATATATATATTCTTTAATCTTAAGGATTAATTTTATAAGGCGTTCGTAATATTATAAATAATACATTACAGTAACGAGTGAATGTGCATGCTTAAGTTATTATCTAGCAGCATAGGAGATGATGCCATGACACACACGGATAGCAAAAAGGTAAAAATATATTTTTCGCGTGTATAACCTTGTAATTTTTTCCACTAGAAATATGTGGATTAACATAGAGACGCAATACGTTTATGTATGTAAGCTAGTTTTATAGTGTTTTTTTGCATTTTATAACGTTGAATATCTACAGATTCTCTGTCAAAAGTATGTTTAAGATGTAAATAAGACATGAATGCAACTTATAAAAATAAAATCTCGCAAAATAAAATCTTGCTATTATTTCTTACTATATACTGGTTTAGCTCATATGCTTTGTCGAAAAAACAATACAAAATATAAGGGTGGGAAAAAATGCTGTTATCAGTAACATCACGTTATAACGTTACCTAAATTACGGTGTTATAACAAAATGTAATGTTTTGTCTTGCGTTACATAGCAATACAAATATACATGTTATAATAAATAATGGCTGCGCATTTTATCATTAGGCCGTGCTTTAAAGGAAACCGTGGCCTAATTTTAGATATTATACGTCACAATGTCGACGAAAAATGGGAACAACATAAGCTAGAATGTTTGTGTGCAAAAAACGATAAATACAGAATACAAATATTTTTTTTTAAATATAAAACCAATTTTTCACAACGTAAGTTACCTTTTTTGTTTGTTTTTTCTATATGTGTATTGTGAACTAAGTATTGACAATTTGTTTTTGTTCTTCGTACGTAGCATGTTTTTTGTTTTATAAGCAATATCGTCCTTGTAATAAATCTTTTTAGTTCTGGGGACTATAGTGTCGCGCATTAATATTACGTATTAAACCTAGTATGAGCCGCGTATCGCCTAAACCTATCGTGTATCTCTAGATATTTGCAGTTTGTAGCACATCTGCAAATATAGCTGGATTTTAAATTTTGACAATATACTTCTGAATACTAGGAGGCTATACAAAAAAAAAAACAACTGTATGACATGTGCATATATCTACTCTTTTTTGACAAAAACCAATTGGTAATATTTTTTTCCGTTTAAGAAAACTATAAAAAATAATTGCTGCTAAATTTTTTATACAAAAAAACCAGCATCTATTATGTAACTTGTAAAAATAAAAAAAAAATTTACTGAAAATCTAGGCAAAATTTTAATTCCTTTTTTACTGCTTTAAGTTATTATATTACAAGGAAAAATACCAAATTCAAAATTGCATTATAAATCGCTGCAATCGAAATAAAATTATATCAACATTTTGTTTAATATAATATCTGTTTTGTCGAGCTTTAATCTTTTAGCGTATTTTCCGACGTAATTCTAGCTTTTTTTTGTTATACCAATAGTAGAAACATATTTATCCGTTACATACGTACAGAAAACTATAGAATTTCAGCGAATAAAATCATTCTCGGATAATCAAGGTTTTGTTAAACTAAGCAAAAAAGGCGTTTCTTATAATTTACGGGTAAAAAATGTTTGTTGCTTGTCCTTACACTTTATTTTCACATAGTTGAATATTGCCTGGTAATATCAATTAAAACCTAATTTATTGAAGTTTCTCATTTTACAGATTTTACGAATAAAAGCGATAAAAAGTAAGTAATTTATTAGCAAAAAACTTATTTCAAGCATATTACTTATATTACCTTATCTGTAAAATATGACAGTAAAACAATTTTAATATTTTAATGCATATAAAAAATACACTTTTCTACCTGAATAGCTTTTTTTTATTACGCTGTTCTAAAATGTTGGCACATTAATATATTTTTTTTTAAAAATGAATTTTCTAGAAAAAACGTCCGAAAAAGTATCCGTAAATTGAGGAAAAGGTTGAAAGAGGCACAGCTCACTTAGTTTATACTGTACTAAAATGTTTTGCTGTGACTAAAATAACTAGCTGTGATACGGGCTATTTTAAGCATTAATTAATCATTTTAAAAAATACTGTATAGCCAAAACACAATAACGTTACGTTATACCGTTTTTTTTAAATTACGTTAAAAAACGTTTTCTAACGTTATAAAAAACAACTTCTGTTTACCTCAAATTATAGTCCTATATTTGTTACATTCGGTTGTGCAAACAAGAAAATAAATACTTAAAAAACAATATGCATTTTTTTGTATCTAATGAGGGTTCAAAAACATAAAAAAACGTTAAAGTTCACTATATTTTTGTTATTTGCACTAACTTTATGCAATTATGCACATTTTTCAACCTTACTGCATAAAAAGATAAAACAAAATTATTAAATTGTTTATTTTATTGTAAGATTGGTTTTATTAGCAAATTTCTAATTTGCTTTCTTAAATGATGTTTTTGTTATCAAGACCAGGATTAAAACGTTTTTTTTTTTTTATTTGGATTACAAAAGATGCTAATATCTAAAGCAAAAAATAGTATAGGTTTTAAATAACAACAAATAATACACTCAATAATCTGGATATCGTAACATATACCAAATTGACTCATATATCCGAATAACCATGAAACCGATATACGAACTCCTACATGTGACATTTTAAAGTGATATAAGTGCACAAAAAGCATTTTTAAAAGCTCAGTTGATATTGTCTATAACTTTGAAGCATGCCGGTAATCATCTTTTTTTTCTAATACAAAATATTTTTATGAAAGCAGTTATATAATCTTTTTTGCACTTTCCGTTACAATAAAATGTTTACAGTTTTTTTTTGTAATTATGTGTTTTGGTGCTATTACATAGATGTAAGACGTGTTTGATGAATAAAAATTACTTGATTTCTTTTGTGAAGATTAATTATTATTATTTAGAGCGTGTTCATTTTTTTAACATTGGAATTTTTTCTATTGGAAATTTTTATCATATTTATCAATTGAAAAAAAATGAACGAGAAGAGCTTCCTTTGGACAAAATAATCTCCAATGAAAAAAAATCTTTTCATAGGAAAAGTTATATTATACATAAAAAAAAAATACAATGAACTTTTTTTCCAATAGAATTTTTTACCCCTTAATTTGTCCTAAAAAAATTTTAATGGAAAAAAATGAACAGCATTTTATTACTTATTTAATAAAGAAACATGATGATATTGTCACACTTAATAAAGAATTCAACTTTTTGTCTATTATTTCAGTTGTTATACCAAGGCCAAAAATACACCAGTTAATATAATATGAAAAAAATTTTTGTATATCTAGCTTAGTTTGTATTCTAAATGCAACCTTCAGTGTATATCTTGTATCGCTTTTTTTTTAAAAATTATACAGATAAGCACTTCCTGTCTAAAAAAAATATACTTTTAATTCTAATTTAAAGGCATTTTGTCTACACCTACACACGGAAGCTCACAAGAATAGAACACTAAATAAAACATCCCATATTAGAATTTATGATATTTTTAAGTTTATCTATATCTTATAATAAAAGAATTTTACTGTGCGCCTTAATTATCTAAGAAGCTTCCACGGGATTTGTAATATACAAAGGTGTGGCTGAAATATCTAAATAACACAAAAAGTGCGTTAAACACCTATCCCAAACTACGATAAATTGTAACCAACGCGACTTAAAATCATAATGACCAAGAATGTATATACAACTATTAGTATTTACTGCCAATTTCACATTGAAGCCTTCAATACCGTTTGCAGAAACGTTTTTTTGTATCGAGTTATATTGGTTTTATGGCTAAAAACACGATAGTCATATTGAATACAGCTTCACGAAGAGATTATTATATATATTTTTAATTGATATTTTTTGTTTAAAAACAGTTATGTAATAATCATGATACTAAAAAAATATGATTTTAATGACAATTTTACAGCTGTCAGCTTTCTAATTTTACTGCGTTAACTGGTTTTAATTGAAATCTTTAAAAACTACAAAAATTTATAGAAAAAATTTTTTTTTTTGTTTTTTATTGCATTAGAAAGTTAAAAAACATTTTTTTATATAGAAAATGCTACAACGTGCATACCTAATGTTTTTTAACAAATTTATTCACAGTAAATATTAAAAGTTGAAATATTGGCGCTAGTTGTTTGTAAAATATTATAAAAAGCAAAATTTTAATTGGTTACTTTTTTAAGAAAAAAAATTTATGGCATTTTTCTTTTTTTTACATACTAAAAAAATGACGGTCGAACGAGCAACCAAAGGACTGGTCAAAGCCAAAGCATATAATTTAGTCCCAGGTTTCGTTCGCTGGTGGTAGGTTTTTTGCTTATGTTATATATATATAATAATGTTAACATACATTAACACAAACTTCAACGTAATAAAAAAAGCAAGAAACAACATTTTTCCTTTTAAATGCAAAGGCTTTACCCACATGCCATATATTTTCTATTAACAGTGCCACATTTATTTTCAAAAATGCGTATTAACTTTGCAAACTACAAGAAATTGTTTTAAAAGTATAATTTTATTTTCACTAGGAATTTTTTTTAGACGAACTATTGTTATTTAATTTACTGTTTCGCAAAGAAATGGCGTGATTTTTTTACGATTAAGTAAAAACTAATTCTTTTTGTAACAGATTATAAGTATATACCAAAGCAAAACTAAAGGAAAAAAAAAATTGTATTTTTAATATAGAAAAACCGTACATTTTGTGTAAAAATAGTTAGTTTATGCAAAAAAAATAAAAAAACGATATGGTCAAGGCAGTACGGTATCCTAGGGTGAGTTCTAAAGAGGGTATGAACAAAAAGGTG
>JAQFYM010006193.1:0-12070 GCA_034694785.1 Agrenia bidenticulata
AAACCATTTTGCTTTTATTTGCAAAGTTTACAATACATTTTTATTAAGTATATAAAATGGACTGCAGTAGACGGTACAAACAGATCAAATATATCAATTAGTTATTGGCAATTGCACCGCGAGACGAAACGAAGTAAACCGCACCGAATAAAACCGAACCAGACCTAACCAAACTGATTCAGACTTGTACAGAAATGCACCTCAACAACCTCTACACTGTGCAAAAACAAACTTAAATAGACCGAACCAATCCGCAATACACGATTGCAAATCGGACTAAACCATATCGAACTAAACTGTACAAAACCAAACAAACCAAAGCAAACTACTAGCACATATTAGTTCTTACCAACCCCAACAGACTACACTGTAACAAACCGAGTCATAACCATATGGAGTAAACTAAACCAAACCTAACCGGAACAAACGCACTTAACCAAATTAACCCGTACTTTGTTTGGCTTAAAACATGCTTAAACTAGGGCCGCACAAAAACAAACCACTACTAGAACAACTGACATGACCCGAACCATAACACAACAAACCGAAACAAACAGAACTAAACCAACCTATACCTAAACAAACTGAACCGACCGACTGATCCGATCCGATCCGAACCGAACCGAACCAAACCGAACCAAACCGAACCGAACCACATCAAACCAAACCAAACTGTACCGCGTGAAAAGAACCAAACTACACCGAAACGAACCAAAGCGAACAAATTTATACCGAACCGAATTAAACCAAACTAAACTAAACCATATCGAACTAAACCAGAATTACCCGAATTGAGCCAAACTAAACCACACCAACCGATAAGATTCAACTAATGCGTGCAGCGCAAAACAAACTCAAAAAAAAACAACCAAACGAACCTCACCCGAACCAAACACACTAAACTGAACTAAACAATTAAACCGAACCGTGACGGATCCACACCGTATTTCTTAAATACAACGAATAGGACACAACGACACGAGAAAAACCAAACTAAACAGAACAGCTATCTTTGATCCGGAAAAATTAAACTTAACTGCAAAGAATTAGACCGCACTAACCAAGACCGCGCCGAA
This sequence comes from Agrenia bidenticulata, assembly GCA_034694785.1. Taxonomy (NCBI): domain Eukaryota; kingdom Metazoa; phylum Arthropoda; class Collembola; order Entomobryomorpha; family Isotomidae; genus Agrenia; species Agrenia bidenticulata. Next base: position 1,077 of record JAQFYM010006193.1, read on the forward strand.
ATGTTTAGAACTGTACCAACGTGATACCTAACCGAACCGCCTTACACCAAACCACTCCGAAACGAACATTATTTAAAAAAATCAAACGGAACCATACCAAACGGAACCATACCATACCAAACCGAACCGACTGAACCGAAGTGAAACAAACTGCACCCAACCGAACCGAATCGAACCACATCGAATTGAACCAACCAAACCGAGATGGACTAAACCGAACCAAACTAAACATACCGAACCATTCAAAACGAACCAAACCGAACCGAACCAAACCGAACAGAACAAGACAGAACAAAACCGAACCGAACCGAACCGAACCGAACCGTTTTGGACTGAATTGAACCGAACCGAACCGAACCGACCTGAACCGAACTAACCGAACCTTACCGTACCGTACCGAACTGAACCGAACCATACCATTTTAAACCTTCTAAACAAACTAGACAAACTGAACCAAAACGAACTGGACCGAACCCGTATCGACCGAATCAACCTTAATTGACTAAACCGAGTTCTAACCGAACAAAACCGAACCGAACCGAATCACAATTAACCGAGCTGTACCTATTAAAAACGAACCAAACCGCACCGAACTGAGCGAAACGAGTTGCAACGAACCACACCAAACCATGCCAAACCAAACTTACAATGGCGAACTAAAACACAATGCACGTTAATAGTAACATAGAGTATTTTAAAAGGGACTGCTATAGAAAGTTAAAAAACCAAAAAAAAAAAAATTTACAATCAAATTAAATAATCGAGTCAAAAAATGCACGGAAAAAAATACTGCTGTCTGGCGGGGATGTCTAGTGCATACTGTTATAGTAAAGATATCTGGCTTAATGTGCATAATTCTTAATTAAGGTATTGTCTGAGGTATAGAAAAAGCATGCAGATATTTTACAAAAGCAATTAATTGTCTTCTATGTATTTATGTAGCTATTACCATGTTGATACACACAGTCCCAGGAAAACACAATTTTTTTCAACAGTGATCTTCTATTACAAAGGTAAAGTAAGTTTTAAACACTATAAAGTAACATAAAGAAGTTTGCCATAATTAAATACGTTAGTGAATTAAAAATGTGTATTGTGTGTTGTTTAACTCATTTTTACTAATTTTTCTTATGTCTTATTTTTCGTTGTTTGTATATTTATCAACAACTTATTTTTGCGGCTCTTATCATTGTTGAACATCCTGTGTACTGCTTCTTGTTTAAAAGAACAAATTTTCTGTTTTATGAACGACATTAAACTAGCTTTGATCCGGGTTTTTTTTATCTTTGACGTTATCTGTAGCAAGAAAAATTTTACTCAATTAAAAAGGCATTTGCGAAATATAGATCCTGCAGTTTGAGGATAGCAAATATGTACTTGTATCTGTAGTAAAACACGTAATATTGTAACCTAAGCAAAGTCTGGGGGCAAAAAGAAATATTTGTGAACTTAAATGCTGTACTCTTCAATGGACAATAGCATAATTGTATTGCATCAGTTGTGTTTAAAATTTGGTTTTTGTTTTTTAGTGGTAATACAATCATGCTTACAGTTGTATTGTATGGATAATAAGGCAATCTTGAGATTAGTAATGTAACACTAATTCAGTCCTACCGAGCTTGCCAACATATAAAATCAAATTGCAAAAAAAAAGTTCAAACAAAAAATTGGCAATTCTTGTTTCTGTTCTTTTATAGCAATATTTCATTTTGGTATCAGAAAAATCATAATGCACACTTTATCTCTATATTTTTTATTAATTACAATGATATGTTTGTGCAGCCGATTTATAGACTATCATATATATTATAGTTGGTTTTAGAAGTTTTTTGCGTAATAAACCTACGTAACAAAATATATCGACAAAAGAACTACTATAAAAACTTGCAAATATTACCAACAAAACTTAAAAGACGATCTTTAAATTTAGTTTTCAGTATAAAAAATTGCAGTCGTGTGCTTTTTTCTTGTTTTTTTACATCCTGCAATAAGTTTATTTTTCTTTGATAATTGCTGGAGTTTTGCCTTAATTTGTATTGATTTTTACAGTATAAATCATATGATTTGCCCCTTCAAACAACAGCAAACAAAATATGAAGAAGGAATATTAACTTGCTTCATATCATAGCAAAAGTAGAAAGATCTGCTAAAAACAAAAAAAAGTTTTTTTTTATATGGTACCTTATTTCCCATCTCAATAAAAACATCGCTGTAGTATTCTTAAGCTAATGGTACAATTAGGTAACAAACGCGTACAAAAAACAGATTGAATTACGACTGAAAAAGTGTTCTTGCTATATTTAAAAGATATAAACCAAGTAAGGGAATGGATATAAACAAAACTCTAAATAAAAACTTGAAGATAGTAGTCAAGTTGCAAATCAAAATAAAATAACAAAAAAACACAAAAATTTGATAATTAATACATGAGTTTTGGTCGTCAAGTCTCGATATTCAAGATTTAAAAAATAATATTTTTATTGCGTGCACCCGTAAAAAAATCCTGCATAAGCCACTGGTGCAGCATAAAAAATATCACAAAGTTTATTAAAAAAATGTGTTAGATAGTTTTACATTTAATTGTGATAAAGCTCTGCTGTGGTTTTATACAATTCTGCAAAAAACCCATAAATTTTTGTGCATAAATATACAGTTTTAGATGTTATACAAAATGGTGCATGCTGCAGCATGTAATTTGCAAGCAAAAAAAAAATATACTATCTAAAAATAACTAATTTTATTTTATTTTAGTGCGTACTGTATACTTTATGTGCACTGTTTTCCTTGTAATTGAAACATGCTATTTTTTGTTGCAACAAAATTTTTTTTGGATCCTACAAACACAATAGTTTACCATTTTTTAAAAAATATCTCTTTTAATTTTGTATTTTCCAGGGATTATAATGAAAAACTTTGTTACTACTCGACATTTACTCAGTGGTTTGTTCTTAGAGTTCACATTAGAGAAATGAGGGATTTTTTATTGAAATCGTAAATACTGAGCACTTTTTGAGTGATCACTTAATTTATATATTGCAACAACCTATTTTGTGTATCGAGTAAATCTAAAAGAATGTTGACTAATATAAATTTTGTACACCTTTGGCAGACACTACCCAAACGGGTTTCACACCACCCACTATTTATGTATAGGGCAAATAATTAAAATAAAAAATCAAACATACAAAAAAAAATTATTGAACTAAAAAGCAAATATAAGAATTATTTGTTTTTTATTATATAGAATATTAATGCAAGCTTCACCCTATTTAGACGAGTTGAGTAGCCTGTGTTTCTTCCTATCCCAATATTCGTCGTACTGCGACTGTAAAGGTACATAGGTAGTACAACTACGGTTTCGCATAATTAGCACTGTAGCATTACTTTCATTCTCACTCGATTCTGCGGGTTTTAGCACCTGTAATCAGGTTAACGAAATTAGTATCATGACCGACCACTTCGTAATCGTACCCCTTGCTTGTTTTACCTCTGTAAGCATTACGTCCATCTGATCATAGTGTTCCCTTACACCAATTTTCAAAGTATAAGCCTATGCAATGTCAACGAATCCCTCCTCTCCGCCACAACATTTTTATTTAGTCAGACTCGCATAATAATCAATCCACAGACCGAAGGTCCCTGATCTTCTGTCTTTAATATTCATGTTGTCCCCGTCAATCTTTTCCCCTAAATGTCATAATTCTCCAACAACTATCTCGTTACATGATTCTTTCTTCTATCTCTAAACGACGATTTATCCGCCTGGATTTGTTGTCTAGGACCTTTAAGTCGTGAAATATATAAAATATAATAAATATTCACATCACGCACATAATTTATCCAATTCACTACAGTATCAGAACCTTTAATTATATTATTCGCCAAAATAGCTAGATGTGACTTTTGCCCTTGGTAGTTTATAAACTAAACATATAATCTGTTTTAATGAACCTTTTTTGCTTTTCGAGTATTCCAGCGGTGCTGGCAAACGACTTTCACACGTTACATCAACACTTTTTGTTGCACTTGTGGCATCGTAAAAGAAAACTTCTGTCTCAACTTTTACTTGCCCTAAACCTCACTGACATAGTCTTGTTGCATCACGGGCAAAAGTTAATAACTGGTGGCAACACGTTTATATTCTGCAAGATCACCAAAATCTTGTTATCATCAACAATTGCACTTTAGAATAATCAAGGCTTCATTTATAGGGTAATATTTAACCAATTAAATAATGAAAAAAGACTCGATTACAGGGATCTTTTGTAATATACTAAAAAGGTGGGTGGTTATTGAAACGTTTGAGTGAATTCTGTTGTATTTTAACTGGAAATCGGTATTTAGTTGTTGTCTTGCATTAGTAAAAAGATTCATGTTGTTTCACTTTAGATTTATTTACCTTTACAAAAATTATTTGTGATCTATATATTATGACTTATACTGCAAAAAGATCTACCTTTTGCATCATTGGCCTTGCTTCTTGTTTATCTGTACTATAAAAAATACGGTATCTTCACATATGATGTATTTCTGCAAAAATAATCTAGAAAATTTTTAGATTGTTTTTGCTATGAATAAACTTTTGTGTTTATTTATCAAAAATAAAGTTACACACACTGAAAAGATACCGGCGTACAGAAAAATTGCAGAATACGCACAAATTGCATATTTATGTGTACTTATGGAGAAAATAATGCCCTTAAACTCTTTTACTGTCCGTGGTTCTCTCAAAAACCAACAAAGAGGGAAGGGATCTTAAAAATATGGTCTTATAAAGAACCAACAAAAAAAAGGGAACGCAAAAATATGGTTCTGCACAACAGAGCACCGCAACCTGTAATATTTAATTGACCCTTAAAAATAAAAATTGTACTATGTAAAAAAAATATAGTTTTATAATGACTGCATTAAACTTGCATTGTTTTCCATGCATTTTTGTGTACCTGCAGTTGTATCAGTATCATGTACTTTTACATGCCTAGACAATAATTCACTTGGTTTAAATGAGTGAAATGAAGTAACGTTCAAACTTTTAAATGAAAAATTGTGTTCTGTATGTTGCGTACTGTATTTTGTTTTTACCCAGGCATATTACTACTAATTTTAATGTTTACTTCTTCAGACTGGTTATTTTATTTTTCCTTTTTATTTTCTGTGTACTTACGAGTAAATAAAATTGTGCCCAGGGTACTGAATTGACCCCGGTTGGTTTTTTAAATACTTAGGAACCTAAAAAAAATGGTTTAGAAAAATATGGTTCTTTATTGAACCAACTGAACTGGGAGGTCAAAAAAATATGGTCCTTAACAGAACTAACATAAAAGAATGTGTACATTACATGGTTTTATCAGAAACTAACAACGAATTGAAGGTCGCAAAAATTTGTTTCTTTCGGGAAACGAAAAACAGCAAACAACATATTTTTTTGTTTAGAAACCAACATTACAAATAAGTAAGAAAAAAATGAGATATTGTGTTCAACACAGATATTAAAAAGGAATATACAAAATACTAGACCTACCCTAATCGATCGAATTGCATAAAAGGCATTCCCTCAATAGTAACCGTCAGTAAAGTATACGGTTTTTCATCGTAAATTGAACAAGTTTGGTACTAGCCGTTTATTTTTATATTATGTTTGTATATAATGAATTTTTTAAACTACGTTTTCAACTTTTTATCCTACCATAGAAACGTCAAAATAGACTTTAGACCTAAAAATACAATTTTTTACGGCTCCATTAGCAGTATTTGTGACCAACTTTAGTGCTTAAACTGTTTTTTGTCATCAAACAACATAATTTTTACGTAAATACAAACACATGCTTTTATACTACATGTTGATTTAACATTTACGCCCCATTTTTTTACACTATAAATATAAGACTCGCTATTTTGGAAGGTATTATTTTTATATGCTATTTACACTCGTTGTACAAATACTTTAGAGAAAGAGTATTTCGTCACCTTAGGTAACGCGCAACACATAAATAAGAACAAAACTTAGTATCGTCCTTTTCCGAAAAACATTTTTTTTGTAAATTTACCGGTCACCGGAACCGGTCAATGACCGTATGGTACCGGTTCATACACGTATCTATATTTATGTTATCGGTAAAGGTGACAGCATACTTGCAAAATATACGTTGGTCATTCAAACCAAAAAAAATGTAATTCGTCTAATTCACTTGTAGTGTCGATATAGTGCGTTTTTTCTGCAAAAACCTCACGTATGATACATGTATTTAATAGCAAAAATATGTATATATAAAATACAAAAGTCTACTATTTTTACTTTTCAATTTTTTATCCTTGTTAAAGTAATAAAAATTTGACCGAACTCAAGAAAGACAACAAGAATTTATCACTTTTTCTATAAATGGGTTTTATAACTGCACTTACAAATTATATATAATTATAGCATAAGACTTGTAAAATAGATTTATATACCCACTTACTTTTATGGAATAGAAAAGATAATTGAATATTTAATGTAACAGATAAGTTAAAAAGTGTCATAAAAGATACATTGTGTTATATTAATTGCATTTATTTTCTATCATTATTACTTTACGATGTTTGCTCTTGCACATATATTACTGTGGTAGATTTACAATAAATGATAGTATGGATACGAAATGAAGAATGTTATAATTAGTGCAAGCTACAATTGCTGTAAAACAATGCAAAAACCTGCGACTAAAATAAAAAAGAAAATGCAATTAAAATCTTTTTTCTACAACTCGATGCTTTAAAATACATTATAAGCCTTGAAAATCAACAATTTTGTGTCGTTACATTTTACACTCCATGTCTTTTTCATGTGTAATAATCGTTGTGTATTTTCTTCAGGTTATAGAAAAAATGCATACAAAAGATGCAATATAAAGTAAAAAACTTTTGTTTATGTCATTTTTCCTGCATTGGAGATCAAAAAAAAATGCATTGACTTGCCCCAGTTTTAATATACATCATTTTTTTATGTACTACAATTTATTTACGTATTACGGCAACATTGATCCAATTTCATTTAATTCATTTTTCAAAATACAGATTTTTATTTGGATTAGGGTAACTAAAATATTAAGGAACTAAAAATTATTTTTTATATTGTTATTATACCCCTGTTTTAGAAGCAAAAGCAGTGAACGGGGATAAAAAAAATTACTAACTACAAAGTTGAATAAAAGCATTAATTTGCATTAGTTGTTTTTTATTATTGTAAGAAACTATGTATGCTCTCGGCCGTGGCGTAGCCAGGAATTTTTTTAAAAGGGGTTTTAAAGAAAATGGTAAAAAAAATGGTAATCCGACAAAAATGTATTTTTAGAAAAAAAAAATCTTGATAAAGTTTTTATTGCTCAAATTTTTTCCTCTAATTTTAGACCCCCCCCCCGCTTAAATTCAGGCCCATTATTTTTTGAGAGGAGGGGTTATAGCCCCCAAACCCCCCCCCCCTAAATACGCGGACGGCTCTCGGTATAATTTAAATTAAAGATAAATAAAAAATTTGCTGCTTTACTGTATAGGATACCTAGAAGTCTCCTTAGTAAGGGTTATTATTATAAAAAATGTGAGCTCGAAACAAAAAAATAATGTATTTTGGTTTTATTCACACATTTTTAACAAAATTAAATTATACTTTCGAGACTCTACGGTAAATCTTTTATATGCATAATTGGCAAACTCATATGCCGTAATTTTTAAATGACTTAAAAAAAAATGATATAAACGGATAGATATTATAGTTGACCCAAAGAGCCTTTTAAAAAATAAAAATAATTGGGAGTCGAAGCGGTGGCTGATATAATCTTCTGGAAAACGACGTCAGGAAAAGCCGGACACGTCCGAAAAAAAAAAATGAAAGCCAAAAACGACGACGACCAGCGCAAGGCAAAATTCGCAAAAAGAAATATTAGATGATTGGTTAATCTAAGAAAGGCTGCAGCGAATGATAATCAGTTTCGCGGTAAAACTAATAGATAAGGTCTGAAAGGTATATAAAGACACAAGTCCAAATACACGTTACTTTAAATGTCTTATGCTAGTCTTTCAAAGAGCACTTCTGGCGATAAGCCAGCATCAAACAAATATTTTGTCGCAAATGTTTTTTGGCTACTTTTTGATCATGATTTGAGGACTGGGCCGTGATTTTATAATAGATATATAAGCCTTTTCTATAAGAAATAGTTTATTTCAAGTTTTTATGATTTTTTAAAAAAAAGTTTTTTTTTCTAAAAACGGTGTATTTTATATTTAACCCTTGTTGATTTTCTGGTTTTTGCAAAAAAACGTTTTTTCGACAAAAAAAAAAAAAATTTGTTTATGTTAAAACTTTTTTTTTATAATAAAGTGACATCTTACTTAATATTTTTATATTTTAAGTGACTGTGCAACTGTAAGACACGCAACTAACCTTGTAGACATGAAAAAACACCATTGATACTTTTAACTAAAAAAGAATCTGTTTGCAATCCCACGTTACAAATTTTATATTTTTTGTAACAATATAGAAACTTGACAAATAAATGAGGGTTTTTTTTTTATAAATGGCTTAAAAGCCGTAATAAATAATCACTCTTTATTTAGATGCATATTTGGTAGCATCTTTGGTTTAATTGGTAATAATATCCCGTAACTTCTTTTTTTTCTTTTAAATTTGACCCCTGTGTTAGTATCCCATGCAGATGCATCTGTCTGACTCATATGCAAAGAAAAAACATGAAATGTATATACATCTTTGTCTTTTTTTTTTGATTTATTTTCATTGTTTAAAAACTTCACTAATGCTTGCATTAGTAGGTTGTTTACTCTTTTTTTTTTAATTAAAAGTATATGACCAAACAGTTGTAAAGAGGTGTTGTTTTAAAGACCCGTTTTTTGCGGGCTGGAATATTTAAACGATTTTTTAAAGAGTTTTATGGACTAAACATAAACTATTTCCTGTAAAAAAATTTAGCAAAAATACGAAGAAAGTCGCAATTGCGTACCCCGTAATAATATGCTGTCGTTAAATAAAAAAATTCAATAAAAAACCTTTTTTTTGAAGACATCGTTTACGAACCGACTTTAAAAAAACAGCTTAAAAAGCGTTTTTTTTATCACGTCCTTAAATCAAAGAAGTACAAAAAGCCATGGAACATTTCTGCAGAAACACATTTGTGCTTTGAATAAGAATGCAAGGTTATCTGAAATACATTGCTTATAGTCAGAATCTTAAAGGGTGGGTGTTGTAGTAATCTAATTACAAATGCCTTAATACAGCTTTACCACTATTAGAAAGTGAAAGTATAAGTCAAAATTACGTAAATTACAGCGTAAGTTTTAATTGCAGTTAAACCTCCGTATTCTCTAATTAGGTGCATTTTAAAGGGTTTTTAGCCAAAACCGTTTATTTTTCGCATAAATCCGCCAAAAAAAAAGGAAATAAATTTTTTAAAAATGATATTTTGCAATCAGTATCGTCTTTTTGTAATCAATTCCGTATTTTTCAATCAGTTTCGTATTATTTGCAATCAAGTTTGTTCTTTGTTTTTTTACCGTTTATTTTTATATAGTATAAAAGAAAGCGTAAATTATAAAATAAACTAAAAAAAGATAAAAATTATAAAAAAAATGTTGCACAGCATTAACAACCACATATCGTTTCGGCGTTTTAACACTGATCTGTATAGATAGCGTATTTTAAAAAAAAACCGCATGTAATTTTACTGGCGATGGTTGATGCTGCTGCACTTGCGGCAGACAAAAAACAAGTTTTTGATGTAACGCGCATGTCTTTTATGCGTCTTTACCTTAATGAACATGTTTTTAATGCAAATAAAAATGGCTATATGCAGAGTGAGATTTCCAGGTTATATTTTTTGCTTCACACATATTTTTAAAGATAAAAGTGCAAAAAAATAGTTAGGTTCTATAGTATTATTGTACAATTTGTTTGGTTTTTCTAATCAGGACCCAAAAGTTCCATATAACCACATAAAGATTCGTTTTTATACAAGCTTGTTTTTACTTCAAAATTAAATAGACGGACGGTTTATTACAGCGATACGCTTATTTTGCGTGTTTTCTTGGTTAAAATGTGCACATGTACTGCATCGCCGCGCGAGCCTCGTCCTCTTTTTGTCCTCAACACAAACGTGAAAGCCACCTAGACAAATTTGTAAGCTCTTCATCTGCGTAACTCCTGTCTCACATTGATCAAATACTACGGGTATGCTTTTACCAAGGCTCATTTGTATTATTGTTGCGAGCAACAGGAGATAAACATAACTTGCAAAGTATAGATAAATGAATCAAGGCACCAAATATTAGAGACTGGGACACCCGTTAATTTCTTGCAAAAAACAAGCTCGTCTGTCTAAACACGTGCAGTTTATGTTGGATCTTCGTCCACCCAAGTATATATTAATAATTAACACAAGTCTGCCAAAATACTTTATCGTTTTTCTCTAGTACTAGACAAAGACATAATTCTCATTATTTTTTTCTTTTATATGATATCTTTCACACTGTTTCGTGGCAAGGCGCATATTTCAGAAAAGCTAGTATCTGTTTTTGTATGTTATAGTTATTGATAATTTTATATCGTATTTCTTGTGAGTGTCTCTGTACCATGCTTACTAAAAAATACTATATAAATTGACAATCTTGATTGCAAAGTTTGCGGAATCGAATAAAAAAAAACGGGATCACTTACAAAATACTTTAATGAAAAATTTACATTTTTTGGCGAAATCGATCTAAATATACGGTTTCAGTCACAAAACCCTATAAAAATATCTCAAAAAACATTTGAATATTTATTTTAAAGTCGCTTTACTAAAAATCTTTTTTTTGGTGTAACTGTATACATAAAAGAATTTTAAAGCGTCAAGAATACACTCGTTCGTGTTTTAAAATCTATTTTATTTTTTTTTTTGCTTATACTTGGCTATAGATTGTAAAATTATGAGTTTCCGGAAATAAGATGATTTATAAAATTCATGAAAAAA
>JAQFYM010006194.1:0-12069 GCA_034694785.1 Agrenia bidenticulata
GTAGGTTGTGCTCACCAAAAATTATAATTGGCTTACAATTTTGACAGCAAATAATTGTACAGATAAAGTATAAAGCTGGTAAAATTATGTACATTTAAAGACAATTTATGTTTTTACAAACATAATGTCAACACGATTCATTTGCAGATCTACTATGTGACTAGGATACCTATATATAAATACAAAAAGAGATTTTATGACAAGTTTCTACAATTATCGTCAAACGTACACCCCTGTAAAAAGTAAACAATTTTTTCCGCAACTTCTACTATAAAAATACAATACGCATGCATTGAATTTGATGTTTGTTAGTAACATAGTGTACTTTAAACGATCAATTTAAAAAGATCTACCAATTTGCAAATTCCCATGTTTTATCATAACTTTTCTAGACTATTTAAAAGGATGAAGCATTTTTAAAAGCACAATTTAAACTGTCATAAAAAATAATTTTTCTATTAAAGGGTACAGAAAAAATTCATAAAGACGCACAAAAAGTACGCATATATCTGTTTTATAGTTTGCCCATTCTTAAGAGGTACATCATTGAATAAATAATTTTGGTGAGCACTCTTGCACGAACACAGTAACTAAGTTGCTTATACAAAATCTGAACATCAATACATACCAATTTGGATAAAGAAAGTGTAAAAATTTACAAATAATATACATGCTGTTATTTTTTTAAAAACAGTATACATTTATTTTTTGTTTAATTTATTTTTTGTTTTTCTTACTTTCAGATGATGCAAAAATATGTGTATAAAATAGTAGTACAAGAGAATATCGCCAAACCTTTTTTTAATAATGTTTATCATTAAGTATATAAAACTATACATTTTTTTACTATAAAAATTAAAAAAAATAGTATATTGAAAAATCTTGGATTATGGTTTTATATATTTTGCGAAATTTCTTTATATAGTTACATAAAAAACCCTCTACATAAATTTATATTTTTTTTATTTATATCTTTTTCTGATATAAAATTTGCATTTTTGTACTTGCATGCACTAGTTTGTGTTTTTTTTTTTGAAAATAAGTCTATCTCATTGAGTCCCCCCCCCATCCCTCACTATTACAGGAGCCCCATGCCCATGCCCCTGGGCCATCTTTTAAATCCAACCTTGTTTAAAGTACACTTTGCGGGAGCATATACATTAACATAATTTCGAAAACCGAAAAAAGTGTTAAGTTAAACTTTTAATATGCCTTTTACCTATTTTGAACACATGAAACTCGCATTTATCTCTTAGAAAAAGTGTAAACTAACTGGCCGGGTTCGGAACTTTTAGTGAAAGTTCGGGTTTTAATATAAAATGGCACCGCTAGATTTTTCAGTCTAGTTCCGGCTGGCTTTTTGTACAGGAAATCTGAACCGAGACCGGTCCGTTGCCCATCCCTACTACTCACTATGCTGCGACATGATGTCGGTGTAGTCGCAATTGCGTTCGGCGGTTACCGCATGAAGGTACGCTCGAACATTTGTTTAGTATTGTTGTAATCTTTATTGTTGTATATCGCATTTACAAATTATTAAAGTACCCTATCGGCGCAATTTAAAAATAAAAAAATAATTATTGTATATATAAAGTTTTTAAGTGACATAAGATATTAGGCCGGTATTTATCACAACACGTATCATATTGAAAAATACGCACGCTTCACAGCCCACGTTCTTTTTGATATAGTTAAGAAATAATAAATAGATATATATACAATAAAATACTTGTTATCAAAATACACAAAAAAAATGTTCTAACCATATATGAGTAAGGTAAAGGCTAACTTTGCTTTATTTATGAGAAAACCCGCATTTATTTAGTAACTTTTTAATTTAAATATAAAAAATAGAAATATTGTGAATACTAGGAAATCCATGTGAAATATTAAATTTAATTTACATTAAAACGAGTAAACTATAATATAGTACATATTTCATATACAATGTAAGCAGTGTCTTGTTCTAGAAAAGAAAAAGGACGGTTGAGGGTAAGGATATGCCCCCGACCCCTGCTTAAACTGTTTTTGATTTAATTTTGTTTTCGCAGTAAAATATGCCGTTTTGACTAGGTTTTGCAAGTCCGTGTATTTTTTGTGTAGGTCCGGGTATCATAAATAAGCCTTTTCAACAGCATATAAAAGTAATACAAAATGCTTTGTAACTAAATATGAATTACCGCAAAAAAAGCTAACTAAATTATGATCTTTGTTGTAGTTATAAGCAGTGCCGGGGATATCAAGGATGTAGGGCCCCGCAGAAAAAGATGGCCTTCATACTTAAAATTGCGAAAAATATGTTCATATATGTGCTCATACAAATATAAAAACATTGGTTTTTTATTTTACTACAACATCAATTTAATATGTTTAAATACGTTTTTTCGGTAATTTTCGGCTTCAAATTTTTGCGAAGGCCCCCTCTCTCCTGCCCCCCCTGCCCTTCTGGTAAAACCGCCCTGGTAATTAGTCATGTTATACACAGAAATGTCAAAACTATACAGTGCAATCTACAGTTTTACGTGTTTTTTGTCTTTATTTAAAAAGTAAGAACATATGTAGAAAGTAAAAAAAAGATATATACCGGTGTACTCTTGTATTTTGCTACCCGTTGTATTTTGCTGACCCTGTTGTATTTTGCTACCTTACATAAAAACATAAAAAAAAGGACATTACCGTAGACACAACAGATCATTTATACTGTTTTTGCAATAGTTTCAGATTTGGGCAGCCTTTTTTATTTCCTTAAAAAAAAAGAAATGCGATTTTACACAAATATCAAAAAAAAAAGTTTGAAACTAAAATCAAACAACAAAAATAGTGTTTTGGATGTAAAATATGCAGATTTAACCCAAATTTCAAAATTCGAAAAAAAATGAAAAAAAGACATAAATGCATAAAAAACATTTTAAGTAAAAATTCATGGTTGCATTTTATAAATCATGAAATTTTGCACATATACGTTTCGTAGTTATTTTTTTCATTGTTTATTTGCATCTTTACGGGTAACAAAATACAACAGAAGTAGCAAAATACAACTGTTGTATTATGCTACCAATAGATAAGAAAACGGAATTTGATTGGTTGAATTTTAAACAGTTGGAAAAACAATAAAAACGATCTTATATGGCACTAAACATAGCATAAAGTGTCAAAATCAGTATATGAGATATAAAATAATATGTTGTGTATGTTTTGGCGTGAAAATAACCGAAACAAAAAAATATATAATTTATAAAGAAAGTAAATTTTGAAATGTTGATTTTTTGTATAATATTTATATTTGTACCTTTAGGATGTACGGTCATTTTTCTAATGCATGAAAAGTTGTATAAAAAACATATCCTCGATTATGGATGAAAAGACCAGGGAAGTATATAAAATAGTACAGTCTAAGTGTTCATAAAAAAAATTTTTGCAATACAACAAAAACGAAATATAAAAAGATGCACTGATATACTTTGATATACGCATATATTGAGAATAATTTTTTGCGCCTTGCGTATTTGTTTTTATTATAGTGTAAAATCGAGTCTGTGCTGTTTTTGACGTAATATAAACCTTACGAAGCATTTTTTTGCGCGTTTTAATCGTATAAACTATTTGCTTAAAACACTTTGATAGAATGATTTTACTAATTGATTTGCATTTTCTTTTTACAACACGCAAATAGAATCAAGCAAAGGTAAGACAGGACACTTATCTAGCCGTGAATATAACAGCATGGAAAATAATTTTAATAATAATTTTTTATTTTTTAATATATGATTTATTTTCCTGTCAGTTTTTTTAGAAAATGATAACTTGTGGTTTTTATTTTACCCTTTATTTGGGAGATTGCGTATGGCCAATTTTTTTCCATTTATAAAGATATATATTTTTTATACTTGAAATTGCAAAAACCTATAGAAAAAATATACGAAAAACGTAATAAGTTTGTTAAAATTAAAAAAAAACAAATTTAGGTTTTTTACATTATATTTAATAGATTAATTATATCAAGATATTGGAATTAAAAAAGCTTACATATATCGCTTTTTAAGAAAGATAAATTTATAAAACTTTACCTAGGTATACCACACCTAAAATGAATGTGTATTTAAAAGCGCAAAAATAACAAAATACAGTGTTCATGTGTTTTATTTACTATTATTTCTGCGTAAAAACAGGTGCAAATAGTTATATTTTTTGTATAAAACTATCAGAATCATGAATAATATCTTCCTTTACAATTTTCTTTGTTTTTTTTTATTGTAGGGATGGCCATGTACGCTTACGTTAACATACACACCTTTTTTGTAATAATATATTTGAGCTTTTATGCCAAAAACAATATTCAGACGCTACAAAGTTCATTTTTATTGCTCCTAAATTATCGATACGAATATTTTTATTATTATCCGTATATAAAAAGAATTGTATATTCTTTATTTTTTAAGTATTTTTCCAAATTTTTGTATAAAATATACGGATACTTGATAAGTAAAAACATTAATGTGCTTTAAGCTTTTCGCATTTGTATATTATAAATCTAAAATAACATCAAAAAAAAAAAGAATAAAGAATAAAGCACATTAATGTTTTAAATTGATAAATGTCTGTATTTTTTATACAAAAATTATAAAAATACTCAAAAAATAAAGAATATAAAAAATCTTTTTTTAATAATAGATGCTAATAAAAATATTAGTATACGTATTAGTAATGATAATTTAAGATTCAGGAAACAAGGATTTTGTAGCTACTGAATATGTAAAATACGTAAAAGCTCAAATATATTATTTAAGGAAAATAAAAGTGTGTATTTAAACGTAACTGTACATTGTCGTACCTATAAAAGGACCATACTTAAGACAATTGTAAAGGTTAATATTATACATGATTCTTTAAGTTTTATATAAAAAAATCTAAATATTTGCACCTGTTTTTAGGCGAAAGTAAAAAAAAATGAAAAACATGAATACTGTATTTTTTCTATTACTGTTCTTTCAAATACACTTTTATTTTAGGTGTGGTATACTAAAGTAAAGCTTTATAAATTATGATTTCTTATTAAGCGAAATATTAAAGCTTTTTTTTATTCCAATATTTCAATATAATTATAGGATTTATTATACTTTAAAAATAACTATATACAATTTTTGTTCTTTTTTTATAAAAATTGTCACTTTTTTCTTTATTTTTTTTATAGGTTTTTTCAATTTTAGGTATAAAAAATATAAATCTTTATAAATGTACAAAAAAATAGCATTAATCACTCTCCCAAATAAAGTTACACACCAAAAATCACAAGAGATTATTTTCTGCAAAAACTGGCAGGAAAAATAATCATATATTAAAAAATAAAAAAATAATTATTTAAATTATGTTTCATGCTGTTATATCTACTGCAAGCTAAGTTAGTTGTCTTACCTTTGCATATTTCTGTTTGCCTGTGGTAAAACAAAATGTAAATCAATTTAGGAAAATCATTCTATCAAGGTGTTTAAAGCAAATAGTTTATACGATGTAAACGCCAAATATTCTTCCAAAGATTATTTAACGTCAAAAACCGCACAGACTCAATTTTATACTATAATAAGTACAAATACGGAAGGCGCAAATAATTATTCTCAATAAATTCGTATATCAAAGTAATTCTGTGCTTCTTTATTTTTTTTTTGTTGTATTGCAACATTTTTGATATAAACACATAGACTAAACCTATTTTTTATACTTCCCTGGTCTTTCCGTTCATAATCGAGAGATTATTTTTTGCACAACTTTTCATTGCATTATAAAAATGACCGTACATACTAAAGGTACAAATATATGTATTGTGAAAAAAATCAACATTATAAAATTTACTCACTTTTAAATTATAGAATTATTTGTTTCGGTTATTTTCACGCCCAAACATACACAACATATTATCATATATCTCATATACTGATTTTGACACTGTATGCTTTTTTTTATGCCATATTAGACCGTTTTTATTTTTTTCCAACTTTTTTAAATTCACTTAATGAAATTCCGTTTTCTTATCTATTGAAAAGCAAAATACAACAGTTGTACTTTGCTACTTCTGTTGTATTTTGCTACCCGCAAAGATGCAAATAAACAATGAAAAAAATAAATACGAAAACTTATATGTGCAAAATTTTATGATTTTTATAATGCAGCCATGCTTTTTATTTAAAATGTTTGTTTGGCCATATATGGTGTTTTTTTCATTTATTTTCGAATTTTGAAATTTGGGTTAAATCTGCATTTTTTACATCCAAACCATTTTTTTTTTGTTAGATTTTAGTGTCAGTTTTTTTTTTTTTAATATTTGTGTAAAATCGCATTTCTTTTTCCTTTTAAGGATATAAAAAAGGCTGCCCAAATCTAAAACTTGTGCAAAAACAATATAAATGATCTGTTGTGTTCACGTAAATGTTTTTTTTTTATTTATGTTTTTATGTAAGGTAGCAAAATACAACAGGGGCAGCAAATAACAACGGGTAGCAAAATACAATAGTACACCAGTTTTGTAAAACAAAAACTTCATAGCTTTTTTTGAACGGCAGTATAAAATGCTTGCAGTTTTTCGGTATGAACATAACTTCTGAGTTAACAATTGTATTATAAAATGCATGGTTATAAGCCAACGAACAAAAAAAAAACTGCTTTATGTCTATTGTGACGTATGGATTAGAAAGATAAATGTAAAAAACGTCCGTTATATATACAAAAAATTTAAAAATTGTTTTTTTTAGTAAACTGTGCATTGTAAATGCAATCAAAACTGGATTAAAATTTATATTTTACGTATTATAGCAAACTTATTATCAAACAAAACCTTTTTATATGGCCGTTTAACTTAATCTACTAAAATTAGAGATAATATTTTCGTCACATGTTTAATGAATTCAAAATTAGGGTCCTTTGGTTTTTTTAGACATAATACTAAACATTTTTAAAATTTTTTGCGTGTACCTATGTTATGATACAAATATAAAAAGAGTATACACTATGCGTAATTTAGATAAATGGTCCTTTATTTTTATGCTAGTAGTAAATGTACGAATATAAAATTGACCTTTTCCTCGGTGGCTGCACAATTTCACGTTTTAAAGTTAACTTACATATTTTTATTGTCGTTTCTCTACTAATAAATCTCACAACTTTGTAGATCGGGACTTGTATTAGCTTTGTATCCCTGGCAGTACTGGTTCCCGTTTTATTTACATAAAAAGGATAAGATAAATCCTATAAACATGACATTTCTCTCTTTTAAAAGATGTGGAATCATTCGTTTCCTCTTAAGATTCAAGTGATAATAACAATTCGGAGTAAACAAATAAAAACAAAAAAAAATAAAAACTTATTTTATATAATATCTTTAAAAGTAAGTCTAATTATAACAATCTTGCCGAAAAAAACATACGAGGAGTATGCTAAATATAAGACCCAAAGAAGCTTTACGCAATGATATTTCTTAAGAATTTTAAAAATAAACTACAATAGAATTTTGATAAAATAATCTTTTTAAGTTTCTTTGTGCCTGTTTACTTATATTTCTAGGTCGTTTCATTTTACTTTGAGTTATTTATAAAAAATTGTATTAAAATTGCAATAATGATCCTTTAAAAGTTGAATCTTGGTTTTGCTTACACTTCTCAAAGCAGCCTTTTTGAGACATCACATCCGTATTTTTTCGCTAAGCACATTTATATCTATAAAGTTTTCACTTTAATTAAATGTAGTAAACTTGTCAAATATTGTAATTCAGAAAAGAAGTTTTTTTTACTAAAACATCTGCTTTTTTTTGTGCAAGGTTCGCAAATTGCCTTTTATACGCTAATACCACTTTGCAAAGACCATATATCCACGAGTAAAATTTCTTCTAGCAAAATTTATATTGCTCTAAGATTTTTTGTTTACGTGATCTTTTTGCCCAAAAACACGCCTCTTAGAAAGTAAGAATGCACAATGCATCATTAATTGATAATTTAATACTAAGTAAAGCCTTAGTTTGAAAATTTGTCGCATATTGCCTTTATCTATATTTACAAGCAATGAATATTCCAAGATCCATTGGTTAAAGAATTGATGTAGTTTACGGCAAAAAAAAAAAAATGTATAATTTGGAGGTACCGGAATTAAGTTGACTTCTTATACCCCATCTATAAAAGTATTTTGTCAAAGGATTCGTTTATGCATTTTTAACTTATCTCTAAATTTACTGGACACAAATGCTCCGAATAAAACAGCTAGAAGTTTTTGAAGCGTATTTAATAAAAAATTAAGATAGCGGAGCCTGCTCAAAAGGTCATGGTTTTATACTTTTCCTAACATTAATATT
Source organism: Agrenia bidenticulata (assembly GCA_034694785.1). Taxonomy (NCBI): domain Eukaryota; kingdom Metazoa; phylum Arthropoda; class Collembola; order Entomobryomorpha; family Isotomidae; genus Agrenia; species Agrenia bidenticulata. The sequence continues at coordinate 8,333 of JAQFYM010006194.1, forward strand.
GATTATTTTTTTCCATTCGGATTTTTGCTTAATAATAGCGTCAATCATGATGTATTCCTATTTCGTATTTGTTTATAAATCTTTTAAGTAAAAACATAAGATGATCGGCCATAGTTGCGATATAACCTCTCGTCCCATATAAATTGAATGTATTACTCTTGTTGTATGATTTTTATGTGGTTAAATGCGTCGTTTTGTATATGCCACAGTAACAGGCTGTATTGGCTTGTTCGTGTAACATTGCTAACTCAATATGGTTCTTTTCTTTAAATCTTTTAAATAGTAACTATATCGCCACGGTGTAGTAAAGATGCGGTTTATAATGTTCCCTACCTATACAGTAGCTTACAAGATAAGAAACTCTTGCTATTTTTTGCGTAACACGATAATGGCTCTAATAAATATAAGTTTAGTATAATTGTTCTATTTTCGGCGCGTTTTCTACAATGTCATTATCTAAAATTTACGTGGCTTCCGGATATTTAAAATTACGGATATTTAAAATTACGGGCATTGGGAATCTGGGCATTCGAAATTCCGGGTATTTGTAATTCCGGGTATTTACAATTCCGGATGTTTACAACTTAAATGATTCAGTGAGGAATTCTGACGCCAACAAAAAAACTTTTTTTAAGCATACAAAAGGCAATAAAGCTTACGATCACTTTGAATCTGTATATTTTTACAACTAACTGATATTGTCAGTAAAAAAAATTAAAAAAATATAAGACTATTGATTTAAAAATAGATTATACGAAAAAAAAATAAAATATTCCAAATGCTTTTTTATTATTTAAGGCTTTAATTAACATAATTTATTTTGAAATATTTCGAACCCTAAATAGAGGTTTTATAATAATCATGTATCTATTTTGTAAACTTCTTCCACTGTCACGATATGTGGTTTTTCCTGTTTAAATTGCAGGCGTTCTTATTTTTGTTTTTATATTTGGTTGACCTTTGGTCTTTTTCTGAATTTTATTCCTTTTCTTTTCTCATCATGTCCAAGTCTTTGCAATTATTCAAATTATTTCTACAATTATTAAAATATTTTTTTAAATAATTTAAGTTTTAAAAATAACTTGCAAAAATTATATGCTTAGTATTTTTTTGCATAATATAATAACCCTTTAAGTTTTTACTTCATTTTTAACATAGACAATTATGCTCAAAGCTAAAGAATAAAAATCAATATTATGCTCAAAGCTTGATACAACAAAACAAGCATGCAAGGATTGTTCTAGGTATATATGTTGTTATAGGATGTACCAGTTCTTCGTTTGGCCAATTTTGATAACTAAAAAGAGAAGTTCTTCTTTTATAATATAGGTATTAATTACAAGGCAGATACAACAAGTAAAATAAACAACAAAAATGACTTATTATGATTAATGTAGAAACATTATTTTTAGATTGATCTTAGGTATAAATTATAAAAAGAAAGACTTGCTTTAAGGTATTATAAAGAATGGAAATTTTGCCACAAATTATTACTTATTGACCTTTTCTATACATCCGAGGAGTACGAATCAGCGATACTACTATGTTTGTCGATACTTTTTTGGCTCATCATCTTAGTTAATCATATGCTTGCTGCAAAAAAAAACAATTCTTAATGCATAAATAAATGTAGCAAGTGTCACTTTGCATCTTTTTTTTCTGTCGCGAACTGCACAAAAGCACAACGTAAACTTCCTATAACATAAAGGGTAGATGCTTTGCTGTTTATCGTTTAATTTTTTACAACTTTTAGTTTTAAAATATCTGAATGCTTCCAACATAAAATTTTAGTGACTATTTTTACATTGACTTGCTTTGTTATACCAATAAATAAATTTTTAGAAAAATAGAGCACATAAAAATGGAAAATTTAGTTGTTCAGTTACGTGTTTGTTCAGGCTGCAATAATTTTTAAGGTTTTTATTTATAGATCGACCCTACCAATATTGATAACATAGTCCAAAATACACATTGACTTACATATAAATACATTTATCTTGTATGTTTTTTGTTTAAAAGCGTCTTAAAAAGACAAAGTTATAAACATTTGATAATATTTTTACGATTTTAAAACATTAAACGGCATTAGATTTATTTTGTTCTTTTGTATTATGATATGGTCATTTTTCGTTAACCTTTTAACCTTTTTAAAATAAATCTGGTTCAACTCTGTACCTTCTATTGCTATCGCAGCAATAGATCGGGCTTTTTTGAGAAGTCACTGCTAGTTGACACTTGTATAAAAGTTTTTCTGTTAAAACTATATGATATTTTATGGTAAATTCTTATGTCAAGTCGTTACATATTTTTTTTATCGTGGATTTCTGTCTACAAACACGTTGAGATAAGCAAAGACCTAGATGATTCAGTAGTTGCATACATTTTTTTGCCTCTTGAGTGAGACTTCAGCTGAAAGTAACCGGGATTTTGCAGTAAACCTTTTATGACATATAGCTTGTATCTATTGCAACTAGGGCCTCCAATTCCCCGGGGACTGTTTTCCCCGGAGGTAAAAAAAGGCAAAAAAATAAATACTCGGGTACCCGGGGATATACCCAGGGATTTATATATAGTTTTATGTCTTTTAATGGCGGTTTTTTTATAAATACAGTAGGGTTCGGAGCCGGCGAGAATGGCCTCAGATCCTAGGAATAAATTGACTTTGTAAAATAGTACTTATTTTCATAAAATTACTGCATTTTTATAAGAAGTTGTCGGTTATCGGAACCTTATAATATTATTTTATCTTTATGGATATGATCTTTTTATATTCCTCTATCCATCTAAAACTCCTTTATGTTATTATAATATAATAATCTCATCACTGGGACTGTACCCATGGAAGTGTTTTGGAAGATGGGGTTTAAAGCATTGAACTATACAGGCTGTTCAGCTTTTTATATTTTTTATAGTCTATTGTAAAAATGAATGTGCTACGTAAGTAATCTAAAGAGAGTATAGGCCTTAACAAATTACTTTTGTTATAAGCACGCAAAATCGGGCTTTGCATTTCTCAATGATTTTTTGCGTTTAAAGCAGTTGTTAAACGATCAAAAAGCAATAAAGCTATAAACAACAATAGGATATATGTTTGGAAATGTGTTAAACATTGCCTAACAGACAAAAAAGCTGATCTTTATTTAAAAATCAATATTTTAGACATCATATAAATAATAATTTAAATTAATTTAATTCTACATATAACATATAACATATAGATGGTTTTTTCTGCGTTACTATAGCAAAAACATAAAAAAAGTCCCTATAAATTGTAGGTTTTTTGTAAATATATTTAAGCGTGGTTTAAGATGGGGTATAAATTTTTTCATATAAACATTTTTTTGCTCAAGAAAATTTTAAATTAGACATAGAAGATACAGTTGAGTGCCAAAATACCTAATCCTTAAATACACAAAATCATTTTTTAGGAGGGAAAAAAAAGAGAGGTAAAGAAAAGGAAGGTAAAAAATGTGGTTGAGTGCCACAATACCATATCGAAAAATACGTAAACATAATTTAAAGCGGTAAAATAAGAGAGATATATGGTAAGCATTATACATTTTTTTATATAACGAATTTAATTATCTCGTTGGTAGATTTTTCACGCAGATAAATATGTTAAAAACTTTGGGAAAAAATATTAAATTACAAAGAGAAAAGGTTAAAGTTAAAGAAAGTAATTGTATTAAAAATTTAGCTCTATAGAATTTTTAGCTCCGTATAATAGATTGTTTGTA
>JAQFYM010006195.1:0-12069 GCA_034694785.1 Agrenia bidenticulata
AATAACGCTACTTTTGTTTTTTTTTTACCTTTGTTTGGGTTTGTTAAAAATTATTGTATCTAAGGTGTCATTTTAGAGACAAATATAAATACGGATTTCTTAAACTATTTTTTTTTTTCATTTTAGCATTCCGACCTGAAAAAAAACGCATAGAAAAACTGATAATTACAACAAAATTTTGTTATGGCTTTTTTTTTTAAAATTTGCCTTGTTTGATAGCTATACGTTGTTCTTTTTACATAACCATTTATGTTTATACGTCTAAAACGCGCAACAACAACATTGCAAACACAAATTTACACGTTATTTTACAGTTTTAAAATTTTTAAAAATTCAAAATTAATTTATAATGCATATATATACAAAGATTGTACAGATCTAAACTACAAAAACCGTGTTAAATTGGTAAAAGATGTCCAAAAAATTCAACACGTACTTTCGTAATGATTTTTTAAAACAAAAGCTGATTAGTATTTTTTTTTAAATATGATGCTAAATTAACAATGTAAACAAAATGCAAAGTTCATATAATTAGTGTCTAAGTGCATCACTTACTGAGCTTATATTTTTATTGGCTTTTTTCCTTTATAAGAAAAAACACCGGGGCCCCGGGGTGTGGAAAAAAAGAGCGAAAAAATACCCTGGGTTTTTTTACCCCGGCTTTTACGAACTCTAGTCTTGGTTGCAACGAGCGAGAAAATCATGCTCTCAAGTTATGAAAAGGCATTAAAAGTGCATAGAAGGCCTTTCTTGTTACCGACGCGCACTGCGGATTTAAGGGGTGCCCAGGGGGCATGGGCACCAGGGCTCCGGCTTAGGGGGCCCCAAATAACATACATAATTAAGACTAGTTGATTTAAAATAAAATTTACACACTAGTTTATGCAAGTACAAAAATAAAAGTTTTTCTATCTGAAAAAAAATTTAATACAAACATCTAAATTATTTTAAGTTTGTTTTTTATGAACTAAAAAAGCAAATTTAGCAAATATATATAATTAATATAAAAAGTTTTTTAAGAAAACCTTTTTATAACTTGTATAGTAAAAAAATGTATATTTTATTATACTCATCGTAAAATATGAAAATTAAACAAAGTTTTGCATAATTTCTTGCCAACAACTTTTTTTTACACCTATTTTTGCATCATCCGAAGTTACGACAAACAAAAAAATTAAACAAAAAATAAATGTTTAATGTTTTTTTTAAGAAACTGCATGATTGAGTTTTTGTTTTATATAACACTGTTGTATCACAAAACAGGTATGTTTGGTTGCAGATTTAGTAAAACCGACTTGGTTACTGTGATGCTTGTATGTTTGCTCACTACACTTATTTATTCCATGCTGTATCTCTTTGCAATTTCCACCGATAAAACAGATAAAAAAAACGGCTTTTGCTTCCGATTAACTGCGTTTTTCCGCTTAAATAAAAAGACAATCTTTTTCATGACAGTTTAAATTGTGCTTATAAAAAACGCTTTATCTTATGAAATAAATTTTAAAAATATATGATAAAACATGTGTATGTTGCAAGTTTTCTTTGACCTTGTTTCTTTTCGCGTCTAAAATACACTATTTCACTATTGAACTACAAATTACTTGCCTTTTTTTAGTTTTTATAGTAGAAATTGCATCCAAGTTTTTTTTACATTTTACTGTAAGGTAAGTTTGACGATTATGTAGTAAACTTGGTATTCAATCACGCTTTTTTTTTTTGTTTTTAGTTTTTTTGTATAGACAAAACAGGAAAAAAATCGTATGGAATATTGTTTGAAAAAACAAAAATTGTCTTAAAATGTACATAATTTTACTAATTTTATAGGTTATTCTGCATATTATTTAGGCCAAAATTGTTCGAATTATATAATTTTTTGGTGTGTTATACCTATATGTTCTTTGGATTCTATGTATACGGTTTAAATTTTTTTGTTTTTGTAAATGTAAAAAATTGAATGAATATACGTAAAAAAACACGATTTTTTTTTGCAGATTAATAAAGCACAAACCAAAAAATTGAATGGAGCATATATAGCAATAAAAATTACCATTGGATTACTGTCTACCATTTAAAAAATTAAAAAAAAAAGAAGGGGCCCCAAAAAAAAAAGTGCCCCCGGGCCCCCAAAAATGTAAATTCGCCCTTGCTGACGCGACATAATTAAGACGTTATGTTTTTTTAATGATGTGTTTTTCAAAATAATTTAGCCATTAATAAATTTTCGAAAGCCATCAAGGGGGCAAAAAAACCCAAAAAAATATAGAAGTAAATTCCCCCAAAATAACCATATATGGTATATGGCATAATTTTGCGAAACCCCTGCAGTAAACATGCTGTTTTTTCGTATTGCATTGAAGTTTTTTGCATAACGCTGAATATAAAAACAGCCCGGTAAAAAAATTTATTTTACCACACGAAGATATCCTAAAAGGAAAATCTGTTTATTTCCATTTTGCAAGCATGCTGTTAAAGTTATAAATTGAGTATGTGTATTTTTTATGTCCTGTTCTGTCACAATTAACCAACTTTGAAGACCATAAACAATCGATCGATGCTTGATAATGCATGACAACGTCCAAACCAAAAAAATTGACAACCATCTTGAGTGCTTACACTTCCGTTCTTAGTAAATAAGTATACAATATTTACATCACTTAATACAGATGTGTTTTTTGCTGATATAAAAGTTTTTGGAGAGATCATGCTTTTCTTATGGATCATTTTGATGGGTTGACGTGACAGTTCTGTAGCCCTCAACGTTGTTTCTTAGATTGTGTAGCTGTTGAAGTTGACCAAAAGACAAGCAAAAATTAATTGCCATTTTCTTTATGTCTTATGAGTATGGTTTAGACAGCTGTGTTTATCATTTTCCTTTTGCCCGTAATAAACAACATGTTTTGTTTTAGGTCAACCGTGGATTATACGTAAAAATAGCATCTGTTCAGTTAGGTACCCCTTTGCAAATCTTTTTTTTTACACATAGTTGTTTATTGGTTGCATAAACTTTTTTGGTTTATAGTATAATTGCAAATCTGAAATGATGTCAAAACATTGCTGACGTCTTTCTACATTCCCTTCCTGTTACACAGGAATCTTAAATTTTTAGGGGCAGCAAAAATATATAATTTATAACAATAGGGCATTAAGCAATTTTTGCACCAAAAAAGAGAAATAAAAGAATATGGCATTTTTGTCAAGCTTTTGTTCTTTTTTTGGGACATAAATAAAGTTTATTATTAGAAATGTTCATTGTTTGTATGTTTTTTTTTTGCAAAAATAAAATATGAACTGAAATCAAAAATGCACCAAAACTAATGTGATCTATGAAACTGCATCAGAAAGAACGTATTTTTTAGAAATGTGTTTGTTTTTGCTCTATCAAGTGTATTTTTAGCAGCGTTGAAAAACCGGCTGCGCCTTACGTGTTTTTTTTGTGTAAAGCCATTTACAAAGTACGTCTTTATTTGCTACTTATTGTTTTTTCTTAATACTCTAACATTTTCTTTAACCGTTGTTGTGTATTTACTGTCGCCGCATCTATTACCGTATTGTCTGTGGTATCTTAAAATCGCGCATATAAGCATAAATGCGCAAAATAAGCAAAAATTTCAAAACAATCTTTTAAGAGGTTTCAGTCGTTTTGAAATCTTTTTTTTCTTTCGAAAAATACTAAGTATAGTTTGTACAATCTTACAAATGGAAAGGTGACTGTTTTTTAGTATACATTTCCAAAGCGAAAAACAACGAAAAAAAACAACGCATTATACTTTATACAACTATTTATATTTTTGGTTATTCTTTTTTAATTAAGTTTATGCTATGAGTAAATGATAGTATACCATATCATCCGAACGATATAAAAAGCAAGTTTTATTTTATGGATATACACATAATTAGTGAGATAAAAAAAACAATAGCTAGAAGCACTGTGTAATTTTTTCTACACAAATAACGAACTAGTTACCCCAGATTGTAGCGTAAGGTAACCAGAATGTCTGATGAACAAGCTTGTTACTTTTACGATAAAATACTTGCATATAAAAATATTATAATTAAGATAATAAAATAATTGTGCATACATGCATATAATATTATTTATGTGTAGACCACTTTAATTATGATATAATTTAAGATATTTTTGGCTAACGTAATAATTAGTAATATTAATTTAGTAATGGGGGTGGAAAGGGGGTGATAATAACGTCTAAAAGACTAAAGGGTATTTTGGTATCATTTGGTATAGAATACTACTTTTTAAAAGGATACTAACGCAATTCTTACATATTGACTCTATTCCCCTAATGTATTTTTAACTTGAAAAGTGTTAAAGACTTGTTTATGCCAATAAGCGGTGTTTACTATAATGATCGTGTACACTATACTTGTCACATGTTTGTAGTAATATAAGTAGATTTTATTAGGTTTTTTAATTATAAAAACTTATATATACATGTAGGACTTGTCTTAATATACTAACTATAAGTTACCTACGTGCAAAACTAGCGGTTAAACGTGGGGTTAGCAAAAGCCTTTAATAACATGATAAAAAAAGGCGTTACGGCGCATATACATTTTAGATACATATTTTTGCTTCAGGCAACAGTTTTTTAATTTGTTATGTATATCGCGTGATATCGTCATCATAAAATAAGATTTTACTATATAAAAGATTGCTTTTAAAATAGATGTAAATACCAGTTTATTATGCCGGCTTATGTAAATATTACTTTTCGCGCAAATCATTAAACATAACGCATAGTTATTATAATTTAATTATAATCTTACTGTAAAAAAATTCGATTTCTTTTTAGCCCTGCATATATGTTTTTTTTACATATGATCTGACTTTTTTTCATAATAAGTTAACAGGCTTTTGTAAATACATACACTTATACAACGATAGTAATTCTGCGGTATTTGTATAATTGTGGGTTCGCAGACAAATACAAAAATACAAACAAACTATCCAACTTTTTCAATAAATAACACCACTAAGATGTGTCTTATCAGCAGGCAAATTACTTTATTTTTTACTTTGTACGGGATCCCAGGGTTAAATAAAAAAACAAAAGGTGCATCCAAAATACCTGTTTACACAGAATATATTACAGGTGTGCATATCTAAACATATTACTATTTTTTACGTCTACTTGCATGCTACCGGAGTTTTTATACTCACCGTAATGTTTTTGTTACCATTCGTTACACATTTATATTCTTTTATCTTCGTAGTATAAGTTTATACGCCAAACTATAAAAATTTTGATATTTCTTGCCTAAAAAATAGAATTATTTTTGCAATGTTACAGCAAAAAGGTCTTTTTTCGTCATTGAGCAAAAACATATACATTTGCGTATAAAAGGAATACTTTAACACAATGGTGTACACTTAAGCTATTTTTATTCTTCAAATTTATTGTGTGCCAAATAATTTGTTTTGTTATATCTAAATTAATGTTATAATTCCTATAAGGACTGCAAAGTGTAAATTGTCTTTCTTACAAATTTGCCATAGTTGTCAAACTATAAATATCTATGTTTAAACTTAGTTATTTTTATGCTGCATTTTTGCATAAATTTGTATATCAACAATTCTGAAATCTAAGTTTGAAAATGAAAATCCCGGCGCTTGCACAAAATTTAAAAAGGCTGCTGTATATTTTTGCATGTTATAGGCAGAAAATTTTTTTAGTATTGTCTGCAAAAAGTTTTCTACCATTAATATACTCGAAAAATTTTATTTCGTATAGCTCATGATCAATAATAAAAAAATTGCAATAGATGACATATAGGTATTGTACTTATGCGTTCTTTTTGTATAAATCATGTATGTAAAAGCATGCAATAATTTACAAAATGACTTGATAGGATTTATTCCATTCAAAATTAATGTTGATGTAAAACAAAAAAGTTGCACGTTAAATATTTTTTGCGAACTGTATGCAAAAAATCATGTAAACGTTGCGGCGGCCAATATGTGTCGTTACAGCTAGGTAATAAAAACAGCAAGTCCAACCGGTATAAACACTTTGTTAAAATAAAATCTCTGATTGCTGCTCCCATTTAAAAAGGGAATATGGGCAGTTTTACAGGCAGCAGGAGATATACATTCACCTATATTTTTATTATCTGAATTGTTTTACGCGTTTATTTTGCAATTTTTAATTATAAAAAAACCTAGTTTTAAGAGTCTTAAAATAAGTTATGCGTGCTTCTCAATGAAAAACGCTAGAGGTAAGTATACATATTTACAGTTTCTGAGACTGAACTCAACGCTCTTCTGCAACAAAATGCTTATCTTTTTTGTGACGATTCTGTTAAATGTTTGCCTTTAAAAGCTATTATATTGTAATATGTGTACATAAAACGAACGCATGAATTACGACTGGATACATTAAAAAAACTGTTTGTCAGTATCAAGTCTAAGTTGTAATCAAATAACCCTTGTGGTGACCTTTGCTCTTGTTGTTACTTTCACTAACAATATGTCAATAAATTTACTCTTGAACTGCGTATTAAAAAAAATTAAATGCATCGACATAAGTATGTAAATTATATGGTAAATTATACAGTAGTCTTTTTTTATATGAGTTGTACATGGTTTTTTAAATATGGATAAAATGACATCTTTGATTTAAAGCAGTTGTTAGTACCACGCTACAAAAATATGTAGTGTTTTTCACATTTAATTTTTAAAAATCAAAAACAACTTTTTTTAGGAAAGGGCTCAAAAAGATTTTTTTTTTTGATTGTATTTTATACTTAAAGCCACAAAAAAATAAAAAATGTATACAATGGGACCCGTGACCGCCCCACATTACAATTTTACCCCCGGAAAAAAACTACATTTTGTTGTTATAAGATAATCAAGAAATGTTATAACAGTTTCCTTTGTTCGTTTTGCCTAAGTTGCGGCTTTTAAAACTATAATACGCTTAGTTCTGTACAATTTGCGCTAAAATGCACGTCAAGAGTGTACTTACTGCAAAACTCAGTCTGCATCATTGCGTTGAAGTATTTTTAAAAGACAATATGTATGTATAAAGGTATTATATTCTAATAAAGAACAGAAATTTTATATTGGGACTGTCTGGTTGTGTGATGAAGCTTTTTATTGCAATATATACAGTTAAAAAAAACTTCATACATTTTAGACGGGGTAAAAGAGCAAATTAAAATCAAATCAGCAAAAAGCAAGATGTGTAAACAATGCGATAACGTAGAACGTGCAAAATTACTCTTCATGATATACGAAAATACGACGCCAGGCAATTAAAACATTTGCGAGCATTTTTTAAACAAAAACTGCGCATAAAATGTATTATTTTACGTTTAAATTTTTTGAATTTGTCATCATTTTTTTACTTAAAAGCGTTTATAAAAAAAACCCGTATATTTATAAATCATAGTAAATTTTTCAATTCTAGAAAAGGCCTAAATTGCATAATTTTTAAAATATTTACATTTCCTCAAACATGCAATGACGAATTTTATTTTTAATGCTTATTACATTGTGATATTTTAAACAGGTTTTGCATATAAAAACATTTAAATCGTATACAATAGCGCGCCAGATCACTTGGTACCTTGCGCACTGCCAGAAATTTGTGCTTTTTGATGTGCAATTGTTTTAGACTAAAAGATTTACTTTTTCTACAATAAATTACGCGTGGCTAAAATATTACAAATACATCTTTATTGTACTATCCAAATGTTTTTTTATGCATATCACTATACATTTCAGGTTTTACTAATTTGGGTATTGCAAACCGTTATCCGTATACAACTCTCCCTATTCTAGTCAATTTGCAGCCTAACGTTATACTAAGCTTAGGCCATGTCCGGTTTTTTTTATAAAAGGGAATTTACTATAGTGACCAATCAGTATAGAGATTTTATTTTTTTATTTTTTTCATGTTCGAAAATTTTCACTATAGAGAATTCATTATGTATTTTTTTTTTTGCATATAAAATGGCTTAAAAGCTATTTTATACATATTAAAATAAAAATTGCATTTCTATATCTTATTTTATAAATAATTTTTTTTTTTTCGATACAGTGAGCCCGATATCGAAAATTCACTATAGTGAGTCTCTTTTTTTTTGTATTTTCGAACGCGTTTTATAAAATTCCCTATAAAGAAAATTCTCTATAGTGATTTCACTATAGTGGTCTTTTTTTGGTTCGAATTTTTTTTATGAATTCTCTATAGAGAATTTCACTATACCGAATTTTCTTAAGCAATTCTGTCCCAAGAATTCTCTATAGAGAAAAAAACCGGACATGGCCTTAGTTCGTGCTCTCGAATTACTCTTTTATTTGCGCATGCGCCTGATAGCGTTTTTTGTAATTGTGAACTAACCGGGATAACGAGAAGCTTTTATTTATACAAATTTTTTAATTTTTTATAACATTAACAGCAACCATTAAAAAGACAACGCGTATTTCTAAGTTTATGGACGAATATAGGTGCGCTTTATAGAGGTCTTATAGATCATCTTTGTAAAAATCCCAGTTTCGAGATTTTGATCTTAATCGCGCGCGCGAACTAAGCAAGGTGATACGTTTCATCAATTTTAAAAGCTTTACAAAGGCATTTATGTTATTTTTTTGTGCTTTCCTATATAATAATATTTGTAATTTTTTTTTAGTGCATAACTTTTCTAAAAAAAGTAAGCTTATAACCCAAGACTTTCTGTACAATCTTTTCCTGTGTTGTAGCTTTTGCAATTACAAAAGCAAACAGACGGCACTTTAAGTGCGGTAAATTAATTGCGGAATAGATTTAATGTTATAGAGCTAACCCCGGAAAATAAGGGTTAGATAGCAAGCGACAGAAGGCCGTATATGACTCTGCACTCTGTGCGATGCAATTATCTAGCAGTTTTTTTAAGAATCGGGTATCAAAATTAGTTTTAAGCGTTTTTTACATATTTGATAACGTTTTTTAATTATAAGTTAAGACAAGGAGAAATTATAGATAAAAAAATGATTTCAAATTGTATTTATACTACTAATTTTGTATAAAATAAAGCCAGTTTTAGAGTAAAAGTTAGATTAAGCATATTGATTTTTCTTAAAGACAAGCTGGCTACAGAAAACGCATACTTATAACCAATAAATAAAAAACTAATACTTCTGTATGTAATTTCATAATGTATTCTTGCGGAATCGAAAAAAATAGTTTCTTGACCCAGGTTTCTAACTTTTCGTGCATTCATATTACCATCATGAAACTAGATTTATTTTTAGAATTGTAGAATTTGTATTTTACATTAGTTTGCATTTGTATTTTATGAATTTTAAATGTAAAAAGACAATAAGAAAAAAATATCATTTATCTTTTTATATAGTTCACAAATAAAGACAGCCTTTGCTAGGCTCATAAAATTACTTTCACCACTTTATCTATCTTTAATACATATATAACAATAATGTTGATATATGACACTAAATAACCTTGTTCTTATATAAAATATGTTAGCGCGGCGCTTGTTTATGCGCTAACTAAAACAAAAAGTTTTTAAATCCGTTTTTTAATGTCAGATTTTAATTTCAATTATTTGCCCGCGAGATTCAAGCAACGAAGAACTGATATTGGTTTATGCAAATGTATTTTTATAATTTAATTAGTAACTCAACAAATGCAAACAGTAAGTTATTGATAAAAACTTATACGCAAACCGTTTACGCCCTGCGACTTTCATGATTTGCAAATTTTGTGTATAAAAAAAATAGGTTAAGGTACTTGATCACAACAATATACAACAAAATAGGTGAAATGCCAAAACAAAAGTTTTTTTTTGTATTTTATTCGTAAAACACACAGCATTTTTTTAAATGCACGCTTCTTTTTATTAAAACAAAACACGAACTTTGTTATATACACCTTTTTATGTTGTTCAAATCTTGTGTTTCTTTATGAAATGCAGTATATTAGGTTCAAATTAATTTATATAAAGAAACTTGTAACGGTTTTGAATTTATCTAGGTCTTTTTTTTTTAAAAATGTAAATTTTTTTCTGATTTGGTTTGCAAAGAGTACGTGTTTTCTTCTAAGTCTTCTAGATATCTGCTAATGTATATTTACTTTGTGCGAGGCCATAGTAAGACAGAAAAAACGCTTTTTTTAGTACTTACATTGCAAGAACTTGTTATAAAAACAAATTATCAAAATTTTTGTCTTTTTTGTCTTTTTTTTTCAAACTGTTTGGCGTGCAGCTACGTGATTTTTTATATGTTGCAACTAATTAATGTTGTTCTTTGTTTTTTGCACTAGCATTTTTTTATAGTTAAAAATATTTTGATAATAATATACGAAAATTGTATAGAAACACCAAGTTTTGCTGTAAAGTAATAGGTTTAATATCAAAGGCCGATTTTTAGCTTTTTATCCAGGCGTCATTTTTTATATATTTGTTTGCACTTTGTTAATACTTTATACAACTAAAAATGTTCTCTAGTAAAATATTAATGGTTTTTTAGGTTGCCAACTCTAACTTTATTTTTTTTGTGCTGTAGATGCTTGCGACATAGGTTTTTTTTGCAATTGATTTTATGGCGCAAGTTTATGTCAAAATCCATTTTTTTAATTACAAAGTAAAATATTGCTAAAAAAATCATCAGTTGCATATATTGTGTTTTTTTTTATTTGCTGTGTTAAATATAATCTTGCATTTTTTTAAAAAAAAATTACTCAATAGTTAGTCTTGCCAATAAAACAACTTACTCAATATATCGGATTATCATGTATAACGAGCTTGTCATAAAAAACCTTGTTTTCCATTTTTTTAGCAACAATTTATATTATTAAACACCTTCCATAGTCTTCCAATATGATTTTTTATAATATAACTTTTTTTATTATGTAAGGTATTTTGCTCGACCGTTCTAATTTTATCAACACGTACACATAAACTATCTTACTTCTATTTTGTACCACCTCGGGATCCGAATTATTTTAGCCAGCTGATTTTGGGCTTTTTATTTTTCGCAAAGGTTATACTATTTGAATTCTCTTGTTTAACAAATAAAAACAAAATCAGCTTAAGTTTAAGTTTTTTTTTACAAAACTTGACAATGATTTGCAATTCTATCTACAAAAGTTTGCATTTTATTTTAACATTTTTTTATTTTGTAAAAATACACTTTGTTCAAAAAAGCAAAAAAAAACCCCTTGGGCATATAAAATCGCGCCGAAATGCAAGAAAAATGCCTTGAATGGTTTTAAAAAAAAAACGCTTTGGGTTAGCAAACCTCTGGGGGAACGTTAAAGTGTCTATCAGAAAATACCATAAGGTTTATTAATTTAGTGTTTTTTAACTTACTCTCGGCTGTAAAATGTCTCCGTGGTTATAATTTTGACGGAAAAACGACTACGTTTTATGTAGTAACCAATTTACAATTTAGCCTTTCAATTTCACTCAAGAAAAAAATGCCTGAAAACACTAAAGTAATATTACTAGATCATATCTCGTTTATAATTATATCTTTTACTTATTTTTATAATAGTTTGATGGTTGTCTTCAGCTTCTTAAAAGTTAAAAAAAAAATTTAGTTATTATCAACAAAAACGAATATCCCTAGATAAGTAGTTTTTGTGACATATCTAATATTAAAACCGTTTTGCATCAAAAACGTTGCACACGATCTAGTTACGCTTAATCCTGTTTGAAAAACTTAGGGTGAATCTGTTTGACTGTTTTTTTAAAAACAGTTTATGCATATAAACAGTTTTTTTAAAAACAGTTTATGCATATAAACAGTTTTTACAAAAAAAACATATCTGAAAACAACTATTTATTGCAAAAATATTAAAAATTGTTTTTTTAAAAAACACTAAAATAAAAAAAGTCAAAAAGTCAAAAAAGTCAAATTAGGTTTAATATACCTGGTATTAACAAAATTAATACAAACAAGTAAATTTTTATGGCAATTAAAAGTATTTAAACAATCTGTCTTACTTTGCATATTTATAGCTTTTTTTTACGATTTATATAAACATAAGTAATAAACATGTCGGGACATGTTTTTTTATTACCCTTTAAAGTTAGGGCACAAATAAAAAA
>JAQFYM010006196.1:0-12068 GCA_034694785.1 Agrenia bidenticulata
AAACAAGATTTTTTACTCTATAAATTTGTTTATCCGGATTTTATATACAACCAACACTAGTTATCTTTATTCAAAAAGAAAATACTGGCTGCGCATGTTTAGCCGGAGCCCGGGTAAATAACCCGGGTAAAAGCCTTCGACATTAGTTTTTTTCGCTCATACTTTGCAGAACCGGGGCTTTAGATTAAACCGCTGCCCCTGTAGCTATGTTTTACGGTTTAAAAACAAATCATTGTGATTTTCGCTTTTATATTTTATTTACGACACGAATTTTGTATGGTCTCTGTATTTTTACTTTCTATACTGTCATCAGTATAGATAAAAATTTTACGCAAGGATAAGATACACATAACGCAGTTTTTATATGAGTCGTAATGTTATACATTTATTGTTTAGGCTAGTGCCTTCGTAAGAATCCTCTTAATATTTTGTCAACCGGTCAAATAATTTTTTTGTTTAGCAAGTTATTAGCAATGACGCAACGCAAGATAAACTAGCACCTATCGAAGTTTATAAGCGCGTCTAGATAACGTTGCAAATCAAGTTTTGCGTATTTTTTACCAAGGATACAAATTTTAGCTTGCAAAATACGATAGAAAGAAAAAAATTCAATGGATATAAATTTCCTTCGGGTATATACACACACCATTTAAATTATTTTTGTGTGCGTATGTCGTCAAAATTTTTAGTGACCGATTTATTGTGAAGTTTTTAGAAAAATTCTAATATATGAGATCTTAGATTTTTTTTTGCGACAGTTACTATAATATCAAGAGTAAAGCAAGTAATTATAAATAAAGAAACAATAATCTCTTTTTGCAAACTTACCATTCTTGGAGTATTAGTTTTTGTGATTTTTTATTGTATACAATATTTTACACATGCACCAAAAAAAGTCGCAATTGTTCCCGTATTATTTTATATTGCGTTAGAAAATTTATTTTCGTAGTTTTTTCGACAAAAATATTTTTTTTTTGCTTTTTGGAAATAGGGACAAAATTTAAAACAAAAAATACAAGAAAACATATTTTATCGTTCAATGGGTTTTTTCCATTGACTTAAATTGTACACATAATTTTTTTTGTTTTTTTTTTTTGCAAAAATTAAAATTCATAAACCAAAAATTAGTAAAAGTGGGAATTGTCTAATCGAAAACCAAAAAAAATGCATAACTGTAGTTAAATTACAATACAGTTCTATCTTTTTTTATGTTCATAAATACGCTAGTAACCATATTTAATGAGTAAACAACTTTGGCAGTTTTTAATACGATTTTTTTATTTGATCATTATGTTAAACTAGCATCGCAGAATATATAAGAAATACAAAAAAAAAACATGAGTAACAGAGTACCAAAGGCTTTCGTACATACAGGTAATGCTGCTGAAAAAATTTTAGATACAAAAATGTATTATAAATACAAATGGATCCTCGTTAATAAAAGTAGACTGCTATACAGAAAAATTATATTTTCTACATAACACAAAAATGCAAACTTGCACATCTTCGCAAAAAACTTGTTCTTTGTCACGGTTGCGTACGCAATCTAAAGTTAAATAACAAAATTGATATTGTAACAAACGACCTTAACAACAATAAAATGCAAAAAAATATTGTTTATTAACAGGTTTTTTTTTTACTTAATTATTGTATATGGTCGTTAAAAAAAATTAAGGTCATTTATCTGTAATTTTACCCCTTTTTTACGAATTTTACGGAAAACGCAATTGTAATAGGCCAAAAAAAACGAAAATTAAAAAATATTTTTTAAATATTAGTTTGTTACCTCGAAAACCAATTAAATCATTTTTTGTATCATGCGTCATTTTAAATTACAACGAGTTAATAGAGAATTGTTTTTTTTTAAGTACAGGTTAAAAAAAGCTGTTTTTGAACTTAAGTTTTATAAAATGCAAATTGACCTAATGTTTTGTAAAAACTATATAACATTTTTATATTGACTCGACAGCAAGAAACAAAAAAACTTTTGCTCTACATAGTACTTGCTGTTTGCAAAGTAGTTCGACGTACAAAAAAGTAGTTAAAAGAAATATATGTTAAGGAAATTATAATCCTTATTGTAAGCTTTATGTTGAAAACCAAATATATGATAAGACCATCGTTTTCGTTTTTTGATTTTAAGAAAAACTTGCCATATGTTGAAATGTTTTTTCTACAAAAAAAAACAATTTTTTAAAAAGTTTGCCTGTTGCATAATTTTCGTACTGCAGTTTACTGAAGTTGTAAGTTGCATTCAATGCTTAAAAAGCATTTTTTTAAAAGAATTCCTATGACTATGCACACAATGTCGCAAAACGAGTTAGCTTAAGTCATTCTAAATACCTTACGATTTTTTTCAAATATAGATTGTAAGTGATTTTGTTATATACACTTAATATGAGAAAAAATGTAAAGTAATACATCTCAGAATTCTTTAAAAGTTACTTTTTTGTCAATAAACGATACAAATTTTTTTATATACGAAGAATACAGATAATTTGGGAATTTTCCCGTGAAAAAATGCCTGCTTTATATTATGTAAAATATGAAAAATAGAATATTCTCATGGGCACGATATGCTGTAAATAAGTCTATGGCGCTATCATGATAACCGCATTTTTACAGTTAAACGTATTTTAAATAATAAATATCTTTTTTTTATTTAAAAAAAAGTGGCTTTTTTTAACCCCGGGGTCTCAAGGTTTTGTGCTATTGATTTGCACAAAAAAGGTTTTTATGAATATGTCCCGCGGCTCCAAAAAACCCGAGACACCGTTAGAAAAAAATACTGCCTATATTTTGTGTATATGGTGTATGACACACCTTGTGAAAAAATTAATAGTTATGTAGACAAAAAATGGCCAATAAGAATTTAAATAATTAAACTGAGCATAAAAAAGGATAAGAATAATTTTCTTAACAACAAAAGAAACTTAATTTGCTGCATGGCTACCCTTTTTTTTCTAACATGATTTTACAAAGCATGATATTGATTCTATACGTATCTATGGTCACAATTATATATTTTCTTTATATCATACGTATATAATTTGTATATAAAATATCAAAAAGAAAGGTTAACATTGCAAGTTTGTTTAAGTCGTAGTTAAATAATTTTTTCTATCTAATTTCTAGTTATAAGTTACAGTCAAATACCTAGAAAATTACCTTTACCTGTAAGATCTTTAAAGTAAACCCTATTCATGCCATTTTTGTCTTAGTCTGGCAAATATATTCTGTCAATGCTATAACTAAGTGACTATAAGTAAATGGAAACCCGGGCAGAGATTCTGCTTTTTAGCGTGCCCATGAGCGCCTAACACGACAAAATCATTACACACAACTGCTTGAGGGTAGTAACAAGGCTAGCTATAGTATCTGTAGCGACAGTTATTTCTACTGGTTCCTTATTTTTTCTCAGACGGTGCAGACCGCAAAATGCGCCCACAGAGTAAATATGAGACAAATATGTAAAAATGCAGTAGAACTGGTAAAGTGGATACCGATTTAATAGGAAAAGACGCTACTTCCGTATTTTCTTGAAATTATTATAGTTGAAAGCGTAGTTCTCCATGCAGCTGACGCAGTATGAAGTACACAGTTTTCTAAAACCTACAGTTATTCTGTCATATTTTTTTTTCTAGGTTGCTCTTGTAGTATATTTTATATGTATTTGCGTACTAAAATGTTTATATAATGCATTTAAAACATATATAATACTGAATTTGCTTTTTAGATTGAAAATTTACATTTACCGCAGGTAATTACAACTAGTTGATTGCATTCTCTATGTTTATATACAATGTAAAGTTCAATATACACATAAAAGGCAGCATGAAAACTTTTGTAAAACCACATAAAATGTACACGAATATTGTATTTTTTTCTCCGTGTTATTACCTGTTGTTATTAAAGATTTATTCTAAAGCTCGGTAATCATATCAACATTCCGCGCATTTAATTAAAGGGAAATTTTATTCCTTTAAAAAACACTAGCCACTAATCTGTTATTGTTACTGTTTATTCTTTTAAATACGTATTATGAAAGACCAAAATCTTGTTTTTTTTTGTGGTTTTGGTGTAAATTTGTTCTGTTCGTATCAAAATCATTATTTATAATACCGAAAACATTTTTTTTGTATTACAAAAAAAAATAATTAAAATTAAAAAACAAGGTAAAAAAAATAGAATTCACACAAAAAAAGATTTAATAATACTGTTTGTAGCTAGTTTACAAAACAAACAGTTCATGGTAAGTAACTGAGCAAAGTCGATTGCAAAAGCGAAATACGTAAGAAAAAATTTGATAAAAGAACAAGTATTCTATTGTTCCTTGTTTTTTTTGCAGCATTTTTTAATTAATTTAACAAAAACCTGACCAACCATACAATGATTTTTTAATAAAAAAAGAAAAGATCGTGAAAATTAATAGGTATATACAAAACTCTGCATTTAGATATATGGTGTTATTTTTTTAATTTGTGTCTAATTAGGAAAAAACTGCAACATTTAAGGTTTAAAATTATATAACAATAGGTAAAGTACAAAAACAACAATCAAAATGCAAATAATTTGCATATATATAGACCTAAAAGCACCTAACAAATATTGAACAACAGAAAAAACAAAATGGCATTTTATTACAATGTTTTGGCTATGTCGTGGTAACCAAAAATCTAAAATGATTTTTTGACCAACATGTTTTTTATATAATGAACTAAAACATTGTGCAAAAATATATCAAAATGGAAAATAGACTAATTCATTTGTTTATTTTATATGTTATTATCTTTTAAGTAGTTATTTTTTAAAATTCATAGTAAATCAGGATCTTTCATGCTATATTTTTATAGCAAAAAAGTGAAAAAAAAATATAAAAGAGATTTACTACACCATCAAAGACAAACGTTTTTTTTTTACTCATCTTAGTTAGATATCTATATTTTTGTAAACCGAAAAAACTGGATAAAAACTTTATTTCTTTTTGTTAAGTACTTTTTCGTAATAGGAGTATTTGCTGTAATAAGTATTTTTTTGTGGGTGTTCAGACAAGTAAAGTGTAAGATTGAGACCTATAAGCTCTTTTTTTGCATTTGTTTGAGCCTAAAACGGCATCTAATATATTCTGAATTTTTTGTCTACATTAGAAGCAATTCATTTTTAAAAGAATCATTTTAAATGGAAATATGAGGCTAGCTATTTCGTCGTATTTAAATGGGCCAGGTATATACTTTTAAAGTGTAGAAAAACAAAAATTTACTGTAATTAAAAAAATCTTGATTTGCATTATATGTTATTAAATGACATACTGAAACTCTAATAAAAAGAAACGACAGCTTTTTTTGCATAAGCTAGTCTTCTCATACATTTCTTTTATTTCTTTGCATCAAACTGCTTTTTCTAACTTCTTCTAGTTGCTCCTTTTTTATCAAAAAAAACTTCCCAAAAATCATACAACTATGCCTTTGTCTTTTGAGTCTCCCCTATCATCTAAATCGTTATCTCTAAATTCTTCCGCTGCGCACATCTTACTTGCTCCCTTACTTCAAATTGTTTTTGTTTCCTTTTTTTTAAACTGTGTCTGATAACTTTACTTTAAATGTTTCTCAATCTTGCCTAGCGCTAAATCTATCTACGCTTCTATTTTTACACATCTGTATGTCGAATGGTACGCCTTATTGTATGTTGTCTCAATTTTTTCCAGCTTCTATTTGTTATTCGGTTCCTTCATTTTTGATATATAGTCGTAAACTGTGTGCACTAACTCAATTCGCCTGTTACTCGCATGGCTTTCTTCTCCTGTTCCCGTGCATGTATTATCCCATTGTTAGAACAAAAATTCATAAATAACTTTACTTTAAATTCTTTGGCGTTATCGCCCACCAGGTTTTAAGTGTTTTCCATATTTGTAAATTCTTTCCACCATGTTGGCTTGCATCTCCCGTATTTTTCGACTTCAGTTCAAACATTCTACAGTACCTGCTATAATAATCTATAATGATCAATATGCTACTTCGCTCCCAGATATCCGCTTTTTTATATGGCAAACTTCTACTTTTATAGATGTGGCACGTTAACCTTTGCTCCATTCCCCTTATCTTTTGTTTACTTTACACACCTCGCATTTTTTACATACTTCTTTTATATTCTGTACTATCTGTAGCCAAAAGAAAAGTCTCTTGATTTTTTAATATACATATCTTACACCACTATGATGCACACAATCGTACGCTCGCAATTTGATCTTTTTGTTTTCAGACTCGTTTGATAGCCTTCTAATCTACCATGTTGTAAATCTTTATTATAACTACCCATCTTCTTCCCTAACAGGCCTCGTCCAGATTTATCTGGCCTGGAGATTCACATTTCTCTGCGTCGGCTTTGATTCGTAAACTCTTTTTATCTAGCTTATATAGACAACTCACAGCTATACCTCCACCAGCTCGAAACCTTGTCTAGATCATCTGAAAAAAAATATTTTTGAATTCAATCTATCAACCAATTTATCCCGTTTGTTATTGTTTTTGGATTTTGTTTAGTTGACCTATAAGCCTTATGGTCCGTAATATGATGAATTCTTCTGTCTCATAATTCGTATGCAAAATACTCGATCCCCACTTTATCGCAAACATTTTTCGTATGGATACACTATATCGGCGCTTAGTCGTTGTCAATTTCTTAGACGCCTATTGTATTGACAAAAATTTATACAAAAATTTGTCTGTAGGAGCATTGCCCGCAATCTGGTGGAGCTAGCATCCGTCTTAAAAAAAACACCTTCTTGTAATTTTGTATCGTCGAACTTTTTTTATACATAAAACCATCTCAAATTACTTCAAACGCTTCATCTTTTCTCACTGTTTACTTAAATTTTTTCTTTTTTTATAAACATATATATATTTCATGTGTCTTATTTGCGTAATATATAAAAAAATCCCCTTTGATGTTTCACCATGGTCAAAATTATATGCAACTCGGCGCATGAACAATGAACTGGGTATTCATATATCTTCCTTCTTTTTTAAATCGATTCTAGTGTCTTACAGTCTTACCGGAAAACCTGTACATTTCTTCCTTAGGTACCTGCTATTACAATTTCTATAATAAAAGTTTGCAGGTTTTTATCACATAAACTTTTTAGCACGAGCTAAACCAACTCCTTTTGTCGTTTCTATGTATCACTATGTACTATCAAATCATGCAGATAGCACTGCTTTGTCGTCTCCTAACACTTCACAAAAATCTTTTTAATATATCTCTGCAAGGTAAAGGGTGCATGTTTGTATCCCATGACCATCTTTTTTCATTTATAACCTTTTCTATTTAACTCAAACTCCGTTGTGTGTACGTGTTCTTGTATAATTTCATCCTAATGTTACGCTTCTTATAGATCTATGAAAATGAGATAATATGATCTATGGTCGATTCTATTTTCCTCTTTATTAAAGTGATCGTATAGGCATCTTTCATCGCTAAATCAAAAATTGCGTTGTAAATTTTCTACTAACCTGTTTACTCCATGAGTCTCAGTCGACGTCCTTTTGCAGTATCGCCATTGTCATGACGACTGTTTTATCACTCCTTTTTTGCTACGAGTTTCCTTTAATATTTTTCGGTTTCTTATTTATTCTCTGCTCAACATACACTGCTCATATAAATACTCTTTTACCTTTCCTCGTGATGATCTTAAACTACTCGCCCAGGCAAAACCTTTACGGGTTATTTTACTCTATTTTTGCAACACTTTGGACTTTATACATGAGGTTTTCTATTCCGATTTTAACTAGCTTCGAACTGTCGGTTACTATGAAATTTTACAAACATGTATTATAAGAACACGGCATAATTTTGTCGCAATTAAATGAAACGTCGCCATCCGTATTCGTAGCCTTCACTTAATTTCCCCTTAATTGCTTAACTTTCTTAAAGTAAAAGTCATTTTGTTCCTTCGCCACATATACTCTATTTTCGTATATGTTTAAGTTGTCGTATATCTGCCTATCGCCTGATATTCTTGGCGTTCTTTTTGCATTTTACGCTTTTTCTTGCTGATCACCTCGGTCACAATCTTCTGCCTTTTTAGTACTGTCACCGCAGCTTTCTCATCTGTTCGTTCTTTGTTTCCCGAACAAATTGTGGTTTTTGTATTTTCTTTCATGTTCTTGGTAACGCTTTTTTTTTTGCAAACCAACTAAACCTTTTTTAGCTTAATTCTTATAGCGCATACGATATCCCCTTCTGTTATGATTTCACCTTATGCCGTCATCTTTACCTCCGACACCTTTAATTTTCATGCTAATGAACTTTTCTTCTCTACAGATTTCGCGTCTTTGTCGTACGTTTTGTATTCTCCAGCATGGTGTTTAATGACATACTAAAGATAATGTGTAAAAAATTTCTTACATTAAACACTCAGTATCGAAGCATTTTTAATAAGAGATGGTTTTCTTACTTGTTGATTAACGGTACATTGAAAACACATATATAACGACCCTTTCTGAGCAAGCTATTAAGCCTGTTTTGTAATAATATGGCAAGTAAAAATAAAACCTGTTATAAATTGTTGTTCTAACATTTAAACACTACAAATTTTACGAAAAAGCAAACATAAGCAAAACTGCAAAAAAAAAAGTTGTTTATAATGTTTTTATAATAAGTCAAGATTTTTGCGTTTATAAGATATTATATATGTGTACAAAAACAGTCTAAAAAAATGCTTTACATATTATTTAAGTTTAAAATAATTAAAAAAATAATTTTAAGAAAAATAACCTGGTTTTCAGTTTTATTGTTGTAATTTTTTTTGTAATTTTTACACAAATAATTGCCAAAAACATGACAAGTTAAAGATTTGTGTAAAAAGAAATGCTATAATTACTTTATCTTTTTTTTTTTGATCTGGTACTTTAAGCCTTACCGGTGTTGTTTCGAACAGGCTTTACGCAACCCATACCCTCATTGCGCAGATAGAATGCACTTCAGGTTATTGATTAACAAATACAGGGTCAATAAACAACATTTAAGTATAAAAGGTGGCAGTCAGAAGAAAAGTCCTACGTGATAATCTAATACAAACGGAAGTTTTATAGTTAAAAAAAGTAAATACAAACATAATAAAATTTAAGATATATGCAAGAACTACAAATATTTTTTCCTATACGTTTTTTTAGCAATTTTTTAGTTTTTAATGGCATTTCTGTTTTTATATGCTATGTACTTTTTGTTTCTGTATTATTGTCTCCGGCTAGGTTAGACCGCTTTTACGTAGGCGTAACTCCGTGGCTTAGGAGTCGTACAAAAACAAAACAATATATCTTTAATGTAAATTAGCCCACGGGGTAACAACATACCTTAAAAGAAATTGTGTATTATATTTTGTAAAGATACCTATACAAAAACAGTAGACGCAAAAAATACATTGTTTGTATTTTACCTAATGCAAAAGGTTTTTTTTTGCATATATATTACAAGGGTCTGGCAAAGACGGGAGGGGGAAGATTCTCCCCATGGGCTTTGTCAGAAAAAAAAGGCCTTTTGTTCCTAATTTTACAAAACAAAAATCTTTTTAAATAATATGGTCTCAAATGCATTTTAATCATGATTACTGACGCGTTACCTGTACTTCCCTCCTGTTGGGCTTCCTTCTTTGAAGAGCCCTGTATATAACAAAAAAAATAAAAGAATGATAAATAATGATTTTGCCGGTCTAAATAATAAAGGAAACAAAAACAAGTATCTTGCATTCATTTAATTACCAAAAATATAGACATATGGTTTAATGCTTTTAAAATTTGTCTACGAACTGCCGGGTAGTTTTGTTTGTATTTTTGTAGATATTGAACAAAAGTACAACTGTATTTAAATACTTATTTAGTAACCTTCTGCACATAAAATCATATTTTTGGCTCTTTTTGTTTTACAGTACATATTAATGTAATTTTTTTTATTTAAGTGTACTATCGTTATAAAAACTATTCGAATATTACATGTTTCTCTGCTATAATTTTCTAAGAGAGTTACGTAGCAGAATTTTTGTTTGACTGCAGCGAATTTTCTTATAATAATAGCAACTACCGCAAAAATATTTACCTTATGGCAAAGAAACAGTCGTTATCTAAGCTTACTGGCGTTGGAGTTACCCAAAAATTTATGGTACGCCTGATCTTTTCGTATGTATAAGTGTGCCGGAACATTTCAGACCCGTGATATTTTTTTTAAACTGTGAATTTTTAAAAAACGAAAAAACAAGCCCAGAATATGCACGTAAAAAAGATACTACATTGCCTACAACAATGCACATCTTATGTTAACCGTTACGTATTAGATATTAGTTGGGACTTTCTATTCTTACAAAATACGTGTTTTTATATATTAATCATTAAAACGCAACACCAAAGTATGAAATCGGCAAATCTGACTTGCCAAACGTATTTGGTATACCTTAAGCTTTTTTTTTGCACGGTGAGTGCAAAAATTTGCAAATAGAAAACTACATTGCTTTTAGGGAAAATAAAAGATATCAGTATAAGCAGTATTTAATAGATAACATAATGCATTGCAAATGTGCCTAGTGTTTTTTTTTTTCAAGTCTGAAAATCACACAGCGTCCGAAAATCTTACTGAGAGATTTTTGGAATGTCAAAAATTTTGGATAAAGACTTGACAAAATTGTTTTGTCATGTTTCAGACAACAAAAAATACGATATACGTTTTTAATCTGTAATTTTCGTTTAGATAGAATATTGTGCGAATTTTTTTATCATCAATTACCACAAAAGCGAACGGCACTGCAACGAAACAAATATACATAAGTTCTTTAAATTGGTGTACATTTAAAAAAACGTATTTTGTTATATATGAAATGATGTGTAGAGGTATTTATCAAATTTATAATATAAAACGTTAGTATGCCTTTGCATATGTACAATGACTTATAAAAAAAATACAAAAAAACACTAAAAAGTGTAAAAAAAAAAAGATCGATAGGAAATTGAGAAGTCTTCTGTATATTTTTACCGGAATATATCTATTGATATATATCATGGAATGCAGTTTTATTTCTGTTTTAAATAACAAACAAAAACCAATATATACATTTTAAAAATTCACTTTGTCAAATCTTAGTTTTATATAGATCAGCTTACACCATTCTTACTCTGCTTTATTTAACTAGTAATATGGAAAACCGACTTAGAGATACAGGAAATCAAATATTGCAACTACATAGAAAAAGTTATACAAAGGACAAACTATATTGTATTCGTTGTATCTTTTCTCGCACCCAGTATAAAGATAATTTTTTTTTTTATTTTAGTAAACGCGTGTGGCTTGCATTTTTGCAATATCATAAAAAATAATACGCGTCCTGATTGTTTTATCTTTGTACATCGATGATTATATTAATGCGTAAACAAATATTTATAAATTAGAAAAAAAGTAACATGGTGTTTTTTATTGTCACCATAACAGTTAAGAAATCATCATAAACTTTTGGTTTGTAAATTGCAAAGTAAACCACGTAAAACATCCACTTATTCATTACTTGCAATTTTGTTTGGATAACGCATAATTTTCTGTATAAGATAAAGGAAAAAAAGTAAAAAAGTCGTTTTTGATTTTGAAAAGTAAGAAAAAAAAGAAAAAATTTCGTTGCAAAACTGTGTTAGTAACACATAAAAAATATATTATATGCTACATATCATCTTTTTAAAGTATGTTTGTAGTAATTCAAAATATGCCCAGGGCCCGTCAGAGGGGGGGAAAAATATCTCACCCTAAACCCGCCTATGAAAGGGGCCCACTTTTTGCACTTTCTAAAAATATAAAGAATAATTAAAGTTAGGATATCGGTTATACACAGTTTAAAAACATGTAGCTGTTGCTTACAATTAACATGCTACGACCAGTTGTTAAAGTTTTTGTCATATGGGGCTTCGATCTTTGTTAGTTGTGTTTGTGTTAATACGAACTTTTAAAGTATTTTTGGCGTTGCGGAAAGACACAAATATAGATTTTTACAGATAAAAAGGTTGCATTTAAATTGAACTTTTATTTGCAATATTTGTTAT
>JAQFYM010006197.1:0-12067 GCA_034694785.1 Agrenia bidenticulata
GGATCAAACACTTAGCTATACTTTCAATTCAACTTGACCTGGCTCGGGCTATCTGAAGTTGCACCTGTGAGTTTTTTTTAATGTTCCAAACTGTTTTAAATGATTGAATACCATTGCGTTAGTTCAAAAGACTATAAGAGGGATTTTTAATTTTCCAAGCCCTGAGCAAAATAGAAAAGCTACTTTAAAATGAAAATATAATATTATGCTATAAAATATTAAGAACAAACAATGGGATTTTTTAAAAGCACTATTTAAAAAGAATTAAATGCAATGCTTGAAACAAATGTGCAATTAAAAATGTGCAGTAAACAAAAAAGCTATGAAATGTATGCAAATTGGCCAAATTCTCTCGGGGTTTGAAAGGAGTATGAAAAGCCCAGAGGTTGGCCAAGGATTAAAAAAAACACCCGCATCAACTCCTCCTCAAAACCATGGACTTTTATATAATAGCTCAACTTTACATGGAAAGATAAACTTTTGGATTAATTGAATAATTCCCATAATTATCTAAGCCTCACAATAATTAAAACCAATCAATAAAACCAACCGATAATCAATTACTAAACCCAAGCATTCTATAACTACCTACCAGCGTTGAATTCTAACATCCTCTTTACATATTTTAATTTTTAATCTAATCTAATAATTTCCCTAAAGTGTCCGTTCGTCTCTCTGCTTGTTTCACCCCTACAATCAATTGATTCTTTGATTTTTAATCGCAATATTACAGATCATTCGATTTATCCTATCACTGCCTACCAGCATTTGAATATGGTAACTTTTATCTTTTAATTTTATAATCTGATTTGATAGTTGTGCTACAAAATGTCCGTCTGTCTGTCCGTCTGTTTGTTTCATCACTAAAATTGCATATGACGTATTGACTGCGATTTCAAAACTTAATACCGCAGATCATTCTATTTACGAAAGACTAAGTAAGTCAGGGATAAATAGAAATGGAGCTGTCAAAAAAGTGACCCTTGACCTTCTAAAAGATTCTTATGAATAGTGGCCCGGCACTGGGCCTGTACAGCCACCTATAAAGTCTCTAATAATATTATTAGCTTAGTTCCCCAAACTCCGCCTATCTAATTCCTGTTCATGTCTGTGGGACTATTGATTGGACATGCTATCATATCATCTTCATATCCCAGGCTAGAGAATCAAGTATTTAAATATTTCGAATCCCCTTATTGTTGTGGAATATTTTTATAGGATTTTATTTCCCTCTCAGATGTTAATTGGTATTCATTATCAGACTATTTTATTCAGACTCCTTTTTGCCAATTCTATGCCATGCTGGCTAAAATAATTTATAGATTTTTTTTGCCCACAACAAGCAAAGGAGCAAGATCGTAAATTTCCCATGGATCATTTTTAATGACTCTGTAAATATTAATTAAACCTTTTAAATTCCTACATTCTTATCAATACAATAGACCTATGAATTTTTCTGGAAATTATATTGCAAACATTACAAAGCATTGTAAAAAAATCCAATGAATTTCTATAAGGGTTAAATTTTTATTTTGAAAAAATCATCAAATTTTAAATCCTTTTTAATTGTTAAGCGTTTTTTTAAAAAGCATTTAGATTGGCAAGTAGTAATGATGAGCAGGTATTTGAGGTATTTGGCAGTGGCAGTGGGTGCTTGTGTATTTACTTGGTTGATGTCTCATTTAGGAGAACAGGTCCATAGACAACTGCTCAGTTTGATGAGCAAGGGTCACAACTCAATCTGACGAGGTGGACTCGTCGATATCCGACTCGATTGCTTGCATCTGGTCTGCTGTGGATTTTTAGCCAGTGGTCGTAACTTTTGGGGATAACGTGGAGTCAGTAGTGAAGCTAATGGATTTTTTTTTAGAGAGAGGGGTGAATTTGTATTTTGCATTATGGGAGGATAATTATGGCCAACATGCTCAGATTTTTCGTACCTTTCTAATGGGAACAAGTTGTTGAGGGTAGTACGAGCGTTGTCATATAAAGTGGAGAGAAGCTATCAAATGTTACAGCTAGAACAAACGTCTTATCTTTTATTTTATGGGGGATAAATTGATAAGGCTTTATCAATATCATTATCATACCAGCGTTTCATTCAGCAGGGAATTAAATAAATATTTAAAAATCCACTACTTTTATTTATTGACATGTCCTAATGTTCAACGCTATGGAAAAAGTGTATGAAAACTTGGTTTCCCTCTTCCCCGCTAGAGGGCCATGAGTGTCCATAGTAAAACATCCTTGTCGATTCATGCAGATATTTTGCCAGCTTCAAATTCCCCTAAGATATTAATATCTGTGCCAAAATACTTTGGGGCATAAATTATTTCGCTAATGGATTGATTTTAAAATGGTAATCATAAAAAATTCGAAGTCTTTAAAAAAATAATAGGAACGATTGCAAATTAAAAATTTGAAAAATCCTTCCATGCAATTTCACACTCCAGGATTTTTGTCCACAAATTAATTTTAACTTGCAAATGTTTTAAATGCAAATAAAATAAAATTGTAGCTGAAATTATTTATGGTTGGACGTCATTGTGAATGTCCACCTAGGACCCGGTCTTGATCTCTGAAAGCAAAACTAACTTTGATATCTAACCAATTAAAAACAATAAAATCTTTATATCCCCTATAAAATACATTGACATTTAAACAATTAACAAAATCTAGGTTATCTAATTCAATAAACTCTAAAGTGTTTTTTTCTACCCCAGCAACCTGTAAAAAAAGCCAATAAATCCCAGAGGTGGAAAGTATCTTAACGGATGTTTCATACATTCATTTAAAAGATAAAGAGCCCAGACTCTGCCAAGCTGTTGTGTGTAGTACTGTGTAGTATTTGGCCTGTGCTCTACTCCCTAGTGTCCCTAGTGTCCCTAGTGTCCCTAGATCCATGAGCTGCCTATTCCAAAAGGAGAATAGAATCCCTTTCACCCTTTAGCTCTAATAGCGGTAATAATTCCTAATGAAAGTGTCAGAGACAGACAGTTAATTGAAGAGCTGTGGATATGAGCCTGTAAATGTATGTGCTCGGGAGTGTATTATTAGTACACGCTATGATTTATGTAGCCGTGTAATGACCACGTATGTGTGTCTGTGTGTGTAATCCAACAATGAGTCTCTTTGTTATTGTTGTTCGGCGTGTGTGTGATGTCGAGGACTGTGGCATGTCTCACAAATCCCAGGTGCATCGTCCCTCTCATTACTCTAGCCAAATTACTCTTACATCATCCCACACATTATTATCAGTAGGGAGATAAAAGAAGGGGAAATGTTATTACAGGGTGGAAAGAGAACATGACTTCTTTTTTGGAATTAAAATACTAGAGATTCGATTAGACGGACTGCTGTGGCACCCCCTCTGGCACCCATCGAATCATACTTATCATCATCTACCTTGTTTTATTAATATTAATTGTAGTGTCCAGGGTTGGCTATTGGGATTTCAAGGGGGAAATGAACATTTGGAAATTTACTGAAATTTTAAAGCCTTCAAAGTGTGAAAAATTAATAGGGAATTAAAATTAAAAATTTTATACTTTTAATTTGATGATGAGGTAAATAAACGGGGAAATTATCTGCTATAAATTAGGGCAGTGACACAAAGTACATTAATTGCCACTGACGTGATAATTACTTGAGGAAATTAATTTTAATTTTTAAAAATTGATTTTGAATTACGAGTAGAAAGTTATTTATGAATTTGACCCTTCAAGGGATTCAAATAAAGCTCAAAGATTACAATTACCATTTCTATGTGGAAGTTTATCATCAAAAACGAGCTATTTTTAATATTTCCAGGGGCTTGAAAAATCGATAAAGAATTTTTAAAATTTCATTACAAAAATCCTCTGAGAAATAAACTATGGCCAACCCTGACAATAAACTAATAATAGAATATCTGAATTAAAAAAAAATAAAATCCGTCTTGCCTTGTAACCCCAAATAATTTCTAACTCGTTGGATAAATAATTTGAGGTTTTAATTATAATTGCTCACATGTCTGTCGATACTCGGTAATAATGAAGGTGTTGGAATAAACGCTCCATCTGTTCTTTCTAATTCAAAAGCCGGAATGGAGTTGAAAGGTAAAGAAGGGAGCCCTTAAGTGCACCGATCGAATAAGGGAAAGACCACCGGTAATGAAAAGTGTGCCCTCCCTAAACTCCCATCTGTCACTTTTAATAATCACCTTTGTTTTCTAGTTAGGGATAATGACCATGTGAGACATTATAAGTCTCTCTCGTCCCTTTTATTGAGGGTCCCTATGGCCATCAAATATTTACAACCCCTAAGTCTTGTCGTTGTTCAAAAAAAAAAATCCCTGACTCCCAAAAGCCAAAGATGTTTGGATGTTTTTTGGCCGAAATGGAATTTTAGCAAAAGAGCTGATTTGGCAAGGATTTCAAGTGTAAAGTGCCGGGAGGCGTGCAAGGTGCTCTCTGGTATGTAATTGATCCACACCTCTAAATAACAAAGCCCTTTAGCCTTCAGTATTAATAAATTAATGGAGATTGGCTCCAATAATAATTTATTATGCTAATTGACCCGTTTCCCCATCAAATCCCTCCACACTGATGGAATTTGGGGAGCGTCTCCGTGGAATGTGACGAGGGGAAAATAAAAAACACTCGTGGGGGTCATCTCCATATCAAATACTCATGACCACTCTATGACCTCTAGATGACCTCTATCTCATCCCTCCCACTTTGGAATCCTTACTCGTGACCTCCCTTGTCCTTTGGAGACCCTCTGATTAATTAATCATCTCTTTCCCTAAAGGCTTCCCTGGAGGGCAATCCTTTGCTATCAAAAGCCCAAGTTGTTGGCTTTTGGCTTTGGAGCTACCACCACCGCCATTCTGTCTCCTAAAACCAAGAAAGTTGGATATGGTCATCTTGCTTAAACGTGTAGAGTTAATTGAAGGGATTGAGGTGGGATTCTCGGAAGTGTGAACAATCCCATTTGCCAAAAGTGTGTGTTTGCAATTTGTCACGAAAAAGTGACGCTTTTTTTGTAGCAGAGTTTCAAGATATTTAAGAGGTTGAAAAGTTGTATAAAAAATCGTATCAAGCATCAAGATCATTGCAATTAAATTTTCAAATGATTTGATCCGCATCCATTAAAAATAGAGTGATTCCAAGAAATTAGGAGGTCACTAGTCTCCTCCAAATTAATCGACCAGACCTTCCATACCGTTGACCCCTATCGAAAACGAGGTCAATTAAGCATTAAAGGGTAGAGAAATGAGCTGGGCTTGTTTAATACGAAAGGGATACAATTGACCACCGGGTATCCTGTTCGGTTCGGGTTATCCGAGCATTAAAGGACAGGAATGGACCGGGTCTGAAGGTATATTTTACCCCCGAAGGAGCAGAGGGGGTTATTTTGAGCCCTTTGAAAGACTTTTAGGTCTGTCATCTGTGTTAAAGTGTTTTTTTTACGACTCTTTGTAATTGGCTAGGTTTGCTAATATGTTTTGACACGTTCCTTGTAAGTTTAGAGTTTGGACACGGCGTGGTAGTAAAAGTGTTGAAATTCGGCCCCAGTGTTTTATGAAATGTTAATTTAGGGAGTATGGATTGTATTGTTTGGTATGTTCCCCTTCGGTTGATCACCTTGGGCTTTGGATTTATCTCCCCGATTCTCTTTGTTCTCCTCAGAGGCTGACTCATGACTTTGGCAATCTCACAGATTCTTACCTTCCTCTAAAGTGCAATTATATTTAATTGTGTGAATTAAAAGGAGCTCCACACTCTTTGGATATATGGATGATGATGAAGGGATAAAAGACTTGAATCCTGACATTCCAATGCTAAGTCCTCACAATATCATCTACTTTATTGTTTAGAGAGATCGACGATGATAGCCTGGCTTTCATTTAGAGCTGAGATTTGTAATGATCTCCAATATACACTATAAGCTACCATATTGTTATCAATTACTCTGTATTAAATAACCCAGGGGGGCAAAGTGACACTTCAATGCTGTGTCTATCATGTGCATAAATTAGTTGGATCGTTAATTTATGATCCTAGGCTGGTCAAGTAGATTAGGGCTGGGGAGTTGAAAGAAGCTCTTGGCTTTGTTAAAGAGTTTTACAGGGTGGAAATTAATTGTTTAAATGCGTGTGGTTGTTTTAATTGGGATTAACTTTGAAAATATTGTTAACATAGGTTTAGATTAGCTAATCCTTTGAATAGTTTTAGAGTACAAGAGTTTACTGAGCTAAGACGGGAGTTTCGGTGGGGATTTGGTATCTAGGGCGATCCAGAAAATTTCAGAGATGAGGTTTAAGTATTTATAATTGCTCTTGTGGTTTTTTAAAGTTTAATTATAGCTTTTTTAAATGAGGGGTTGACTTTGGATTGAAGGAAAGTGCGGAGGAAAGTGAAAGGAGAAGATTATTGTAGAGGATACTCACATTGCCCCCATAAACTATTCAGTTGTAAAAAGTTTTTATACTTTGATTTTAATTACATTTAAAATTGGGAATGATTAAAGAATTTTGAAATAATGAAATTCAAATCTCTCTGTTTAATATAAAAAATATCGTCTGGAAAATAACCGAATATTAAAGAGCTGGATATTCCATGTGTCTCAATTTTCCCACATCCTCCAGCCTATATATTCTCCAGTAGATTAAACCACTTAAAGTAAGCTGGAAAAGCCATACAATAGAGATGAATAAGGAAAACTGGATTTAATGATATGCTTTAATCAATATGCGGATTTACATCCCAATGTTAAACAACAGGAGACTCCATGTGTCTCAATTTCCCCACAAAGCGGAGCTCCAGCTTATGGATTCTCCAGAAGATTAAAACAAGAGAAAATTAGCTAGGAAATCGATACAAGTCCATAAGAGATGCATAGGGGGATAAAAATGAATGGACTTGATGATCTCCTCGTATGAATGTGGGTTTAAGAGTTGCAGATGAGTTTTGGTGAGTCGGGTGAGTTGAGAGGAGTTTGTGTAGAGTCTAGAGGGACACGTCACATTCATTTCCCGATAAATCGATAAATGCTCAATTAATCAATGACTTGGCAGTTGGAATGAAAGTCTTTTATTTCTTGAACATTGTTCAATAGTTTGAGTCTTTGAGAGACAAGAGTAACAAGAGATTGGCCAAGCTCTTATCCAAACCATCGTTTCTTCTATAGTAGATTTGTGTATAGCCAAAGGAACTATAGGCAACTCACATTCGTAGTAGCTCGTCAATACTACATCACTTTACGACCTTCTCAGCTCAATCAAATTTATTCTTTTATCGCCATTGGGGAATTTAGTTTAATGTTTGGAATTTTAAAAAAACAATCAAAGGGTTTTCAAACATTTTGTTCATTTCAAATTTGAAAATAATCAACTCAAAGTAAAAGACAATGGAATATTTTAAATCCGGGTTTTATTTATTGATGTGCTTTTGAATGTTTCAAACGGTTTAAAGGATTAAAAAGCATAAAGGGATTTTTAAACAGTAGTTAAATTTGGTTTTTTAACTGTTTAGTATTATTTAAGCATAGGGAATTGGGAAACTGTATTTTTTTTTTTAACACAAGGTTTATGAAATGAATGAATTGATTGACGGATGTCGTGTAGTGAACGAGCTCTTTTTGCATGTTGTGAACAGTTGATGAATGATGATGATAGTGTGGCCGAAGTTGGATCGGATTACACCTGGCTCAGTCAGACCTCATCTCTCCCTTCTTCTCTTATCTCAAAGTAATAAAAGGGAGGATGGAACTTTAGACTAGAACTAAAAAGATGTGGAGATGGGACCACAGATCGTGTGGAAAAATCATCTCCCGTCTCCTCATAGAGAAACCTCTCTCAAACCCTCATAACCCAAGCTCGTCAAGCTCATCCATATTTCAAAAATTTCAAATAAAACTCATAAACAACTACGTTTCAATTTCCGATTTCAAAAAACGAAAAGGATTTTGTTACCCGGTTTCCCCCTAAATTGTACTTTTCCATTAGATTTGTAATCTCAACCCACCCCTCCACTCACCGACTGGGGGCACTTTGAAACCCAGCTTAAAAATCTCACCACACCCCCTTAAAATAAATCCTAGTCTCCTCTTAGAATAATAAGCTAGCTAATTAAATCCCCTCTCCAATCCCCACTAACTGTCAAATATCTGTCCACTTTAATTGGATGCCTATATATTTTAGTTTTAGCCCCTGGGTAATAATGTGATTGTTTTTATGATGACTCAAGAACTCAAGATTGAAATCTCTTTTCAATAATAAGTATTGGGAAAAAAAAAACTCAACTAAACTAAAGTAAAAGTCAAAGACTCAACTTCCCTGGTCTCATCCCAAGCACATCTGGTATATCAGTCGTAGGGATCTGTGGGAACATCAATACTGACCCGACTGGACCAACCCTCGTCTTCTTACAAGATTAAATCCCATAAATTGATTCAAATGACTTTTAAAAGAAAAACCAGGGTGGACTCTTTAATCTCCACATCCTTTCATCCTTTTGGGACTAGGGAAAAAATCAATCAGCAACCAGCCGGACATGGTTTATCTCTTTCCATGATGTATTCGATATATATAACATCTCTATATAGCACCAATATCAATCTATAAAACTATAGCCCACAATATAATCACGCCAAATGGATTTCCAAACTTGGTCTCATCGCTTATTGGATTTTGATGGAGATGAGCCGGTAGTGTGGACTGAGGTATTGATTACCTTCTCATACGTTTTACTGACCCCCCCTCAGAGGGGGGCCTCTGCATTACATTAAGTAGCTCCATTATCCAACTCGTCAAGTGTTCCACACAGATCCTCTCCCTACGAGCTAATTGTAATTCAAGGCATTGTTGGCTTTTTTTTTTACCCCCATTGTTTATTGTGTAGGCGAGGATATTGTAATGTGGAGACGACGGGGGAATTACGTTGGCAGATCCAGAGCGGTAGGGAAAATTAAAAATCCTCGTGGTGGTCATCATGATCACTTTTAATTGCAAAGAGGGGGAGGAGGGAAAAAAATTGAGAAATTATGTCCCTCTCTAATCTAAACAAGATCTCGTGGAATTCTACTGCCACCACCACCACCAGATCCGTTCCTCTTTTTCATTGTCCCTATAGGGAATCCCGGAACTTGGGTAGGAGTGCTTAGGATGCTGAGAACCCCATCCGTCTTCCCTCTGTCCTCCTTAACTGCATATTTAAATGTGTGGATAAAAAACAGAGATAATTTATCCACTCACTCTGACTATCAATGGGGATTTTAAATTGGAGAGATTGGCCTATTACAACCTGCGTCACTTCTCTCAGGTAGTGGAGTTTAAAAGGTCAGGGTGGATGGTTTTAATTCCATTATGATATCATTGTCTCTTATGTCGTATGTACTAAGAGGATAAAGAATAGTTTTGCATATTCGAGATGATAATAAAATCAAGGATCTTTTATTTACAAGTCTTTTTTTTATATATAGAGCATTTATTTTTGTATAGGTCTGTGTAGAGAGTCCTTTGTGTGAGGATTGTGAAGGGTAGCTCTGAAAAGGTCTGTAGAGAATCCTGTAGAATCCAATCAATCAGATGAGGGGAAAAAAGTCCGGCTGTTCTAGCTCAATAAGTCAATCATATTTTTTGGCACTGACATTCCCTTGTATTGACTCAGCTAAGCTCTTTGATCTCTTCTATAGAAAAAACAATTGGCAAGTGATTCAGATTTTGGCACACATTGTGCACATTGTTATTATTCCATCTATGCAATAACGATTACTTGATAGTTAGTACCTTTTTTTTGCAATGCAAATTTCGTCTTGGATCACTTTCATGAATAGTTCAATGCTGGAGTCATACATAGGATGTGGAAATGTGTAGGCAGGATGAGGCATGGAATTATTTATTGTGCATCAGTGGCGTACGCACAATCCCATTGTCATTCCGGGCTCCTTTGCCAATATTTCAAGATCCCTGCAAAAAAAACACACACCTCATTTGACAGGTTGGACTCAGATAAATCTTTAAAATAATGCAATAATATTCGAGGGACCTTTCTGCTCCATCGGGTCACATGACCCAGATGACCCTTTGCTGCATGAAAAGATTTATACATGGATCAGTGGCGTAGGCACAATCGCATTTAGATTCCGAGCTCCTTTGCCGAAATTCAAGATCCCTGCAAAAACCACTAAGCTCGGAATTCCATAGGGTGAGCTCCATAATATCCCAAGGGACCTTCTAGGCTCAATCGGGCCTGCCAAACCCTTTCTACGCCACTGGCATTGGATTCCAAAGGGCTTCCTGAGATTTTAGGGTTGGAGGAACAGGATCTATGTTCCACAAAGTAATTTTCGTTGTAGTTGTTAAGGAGGTGAGAAAGTGATTGTTTGAATTCCAAAGTGTCGAGATTGATAAGCAAATGAGGTGTGAGATGAGCTTTTAATGAAGGCAAACGGCATTCAAGATTCATTACGGGCAAAAGGACGGCCGTACACAAACGGCCCTAACGACCGACTCCCTTCCGCTAACAAGAAGCCGAGAAGAGGAAGGCATAGCAGCAAGTCTTACTCTACAAATCCCTCAGTTTCAAACGACTTCAATTATCGATCGTTAACATGAAAAGATTAGCGAGTTTTATACTCAACTTTACATACATTTTCAATGGATAAGTCCTTAAATGTCTTTCTAAAGCTTTTGTTGCTCACCGAACCAATTAAAAAGAAAGGGTTCGAGCAGTTTTTTTTACGTTTCTGACAAGTTCCTTTTCTTAAACGGCAAATTTGTCTAGTGGGATTTATGCACAGGGACAACTAGGGATTTCAAAAAAAAATTAAACGTCTTAACTGATCGTAAGTGAAATCTTAGGACAGGAATGGAATCATTTCCGGTAATCCTCCTCTTTAGCATATTCAGTTTAGGGTTGATGCTAAAAAGGGGCTCTATTAGCTCTACCACTTTTCCCTAAATATAATCCACTTTAAGCTTTGCACACAAACATAGTTTACTAATTGACTTGTTAATTGTATAATTTTATAAGTTGACTCAAACTCACACTTCATGCTTTACCAGCTGAATCATAAAAAGTCCGCTGATAAGGGTAGCCCTTCTTGCTGATCAAATTTGAGTGTGTCCATGTCATCCCTTGATTTTAAATAGGTACCTTCTTTAACTCTCCTTAAGCCTTGAAAGAAATTGTTGAAAATCATAAAAGCTTGGAATTCTTGTGATGATATATTTTGAAATACCATAGAATCCTGTTTTGGGATGCTGTGATTTCAATCCACTGCCTTATGCCTCGATACTAGTCGATACGTCAAGTGAAAGGTCAAGTCTAGTTGAGCCTTTGGTGTTTGCAGTATGTGTTCAAATGCAGTCTCGAAACTTGTCCTCTTGATTAATCATAATATTCATTATATTGACAAGTTCACTTCCTTGTTCCAGTTTCCAGGAACTGAGGGCCTTTTCCTTTCCATCGTAATCCTTTCAACAGTTCAGAGATCTGACAATACGACAGCAAATCCCTAAGAATTAAATAGGATGTTACATTTTTAATCCCAAACACCCTTCATGATATTTCTTAGTGAGGGCTGACCTTTGAACCTTTTCCAAACAAAGACCAAGACTGAATGACACCGAAGGAAAGGTTCGTGACACTTGTTCCTCTCCATAGTTGACATTGGCCCGGGTTGGATCTTATAGAGCTCTTTTTATCTTATTTTTGAAACGTTCACACACTTCATCATGACCACAAGCTCCTTCCAACAATCTCCATATGAATACACACGATTTTGACTCAATGAGGATCCATCTATTTAAAAAAAATAAAAAATCTCTTAACAATTAAGAATTTTAAATGCAAATAATTAAAAACTGACCAACCTCAGTTAAATGTTTAGTTGAGTCGAGATGGAGAACAAAATTAGAGCCAGGGTCACAAAAGCTCTGTCTACCTGCATCAACTCTCCTACACCCCAATCAACTCTGACCTGAACATGACCCTTGAGATTTATTATTAATTTATTATAATTTAAAGTTTTTTTGAAGAAGTGAGGCCGGCTAGTTTAGAGACTAGATGGTAAAAACCAC
>JAQFYM010006198.1:0-12066 GCA_034694785.1 Agrenia bidenticulata
GTGGGAGACGTGGATTGCATTTAGTAAAAAAAACCATAATAATTTTCAGATAGTGCATTCATACTTCGAAAAATATGCTTAAGGTTCATTTATATTTTGATTAATGGATTTTCGAACACTTCAAATAGAATTAGTATATTTGTATGATTACAATGAGCTTCCTGAAACAGTAAAATATTTAGAAACAAGTAATCTCACGGTTGAAATGCAAGTTTACGACATTTAAAAATTTCAAGATAGTATAAAGACAAAAATTATTTGACCATATTTGTTAAAAAGCTCGCTACGAATCCTGGTTGGGTTTGTTTTTGGATTACTCTGTTTAAAGGTGTAATTCAAATGATAGATGTTTTTATTACTGCCATTTATCATCTGTATAGGCGGAGAGATCATTTTGTAACTATCGATATATTTTTAGCAATTAAAGGCAGTGCACAGGTGTCAAAACAATGATAAGTTTATTATTTTTCTATTTTAATGTAGATTTATGAATAAATAATAATTATGAAAGTCCTTAATTAAATCACAGAATTTATTTAACCCCAAACTCACAGGAAAATCCAAGCCCTAGTGAGATAATAATAAAAAATAAACAATTTGACATCAAAAATCGATAAAATTTTATACTATAGTGTAAGCAGCAATTTTATCTTTCGACTGTATCAGAAAGGTATATCGACACCAAAAAAGTAACTACTGTGAATTATACGTAATAAATACGTGTTACATTGTTGCATTTGTATTTTCTTGCTCTTTTATATGCATATTTTGCAATTTTGTTTTGGCAGAAAAATAATAAATTGCATTACTAATGTGTTATATCGGCATTTGATATAAAATGGCTTTTTTTATCTTAAATGCTTTTTATTATTATTTTGACCAGTTACAAACTATTTCGTGAGAATTTAGGGATAACAATAATAAATTAATATCAATCTTATTAAAATAATTAATTAACAAAATTGATACTCATAACTACTAAAAAATGAACATATATCTTTAAAAATCTAAATTATTTTTTTTTAAAAATTTTTTTATATTAGAATTTTTACGTAAAAAAATACTGCACAAAAAAAAATCCCCACTCCTTAAATTAAAGTGTATATTTTATTCCAGGGGGCTCGAGCCCCCTAAGCCCCTTTACCCTAGCTACGCCACTGTTTCTGTCATCGTGTTATATATCTTTTTTTTTCTACAGTTTATTTTTTCTGCGTTGTAGTCTATTTTGCCTAAATTTTTATTAAGAAGTATATTTAAAAAGCTTTTTATGGCTTTTAGTTATTTTTGTTGTATTTTTTCTTTTTATAATGTCTAAATCGTATAGCTTATATTACAAATACTAAAAGCAAACACATGAAGAACCACAAAGGCAACTAAATAATAAGAAAAATTTTCGTAAAATGAAATCAAAAAGAGTTTTTTCTGCCGATTACCCAATATACCTGACAAAAAAATCAATTTACGTTTTCTGTTAACAATCATTTACTTTATTGTGTAATATCATTTAAACAAACAATAAGGTAACATTTAATTTTTATTTCAATACAAACTATAACCAATACACGTAGACAATAATAAAATGATATTGAAGATTTTACCTAGCTTCACGATAATGTAAAATAAATAAAATCATAATTAGTAAATTAAAAATACGTTTTCTTTAATAGATCAACGAAGATAAATCTCGTCAAAAAAAAAAAGAATATGCACTGAGTGTAATTCCGGCTTTTTAAGGTTCAGCTACATCTGCATCTAGAAATTATATGTTCTCGAGTCGAAAAAAAAAAATTTGCTAGTTTAACTTGCCTAGAAAAGCTTCCACGCCCAACCCCATTTTTTGGAATACTTATGCCGCAGCAGAGGGATTGAAACCTGTATAGACACGTTTCGGCTAAAAGTAACAAACTTTAAATTTTTTTATATTTTAGATATAGATAAATTTTCGAAGTATGACCATTATGGAAAAATTCTTCCTTGTATAATGTTCATAAAAATATATCCAAATATAGAAAAGTTACCATTTTATTTGGCATGCCTTGGCGTAAATTCTCTTAAAATAAGGTTTTGCGATAAACTAAAAAAAATTCTTTATTTTTATAAAAGGAATGAATTAAGCATATTCCTAGATACTCTATATGAAATTATTTTGCAAAATAGAAGTTAAAAAAAACCTTAATAAAAAGACAACGATACGGCAGATTAAAAATGCTGACAACGTATTTTAAAATTACTAAATCTAGTTAATTGACATAAAAAAAACATATAATACAGAGAAAAGTTTGTGGTTTTGTATGACGGCTATTATAACGTCTTTTTTTTTCCTGTATTTTTTTTTTTTAAAAAAATTAACTTGTGATTAAAAAATCAAATTGTGATTATAGTTTTATGTAGTTTTGTATTTGTTTTTTAAATATTTAGATTAAGGTACTTTTATTTGTTTTGGGTTTTTATTTCACCAAAAGTTTATTTAAAATATTTTTATAAACCAACAAGAATTTATACTAATTTTATAAAAAAACGATTTTGAAAATATCTTATTTTTTTTCAACAAAAAAAGACAACTATATATGATTTTATAAACACTTAAACAAAAATAATGCTGCTGTAATACATTCTATAATAGGAATAGTTATATTTATACAGTTATAATTCCCATTCTTTTAACGTTTCGTTTTGGAATGATTCGAAATTGTGTATAAAAAATCTAAAAAGTGCCAATGTTTATTAAACAAATTTGTAAGTATTTTTAGTTATTAAATATAATGCCCATTCTAAGGTAATACAAAAAGTTGACTCTAATTTACTCAATTAGGAAAAATTCACGTTTTTAGAAATTAATATTTTGGGAGGTATTACTGTAAAAAAAAACAACAGAATTCTAGTAAAACTTTTTATCTTATTTAAATATTTTTTTAACTATAGAGAAAATGATGCAGAATATAAATTAAAAAAATTAAAAATGTTACCCCTTAATGCATAGTTGGCTGCATATATAAATTTTTAGTAGAACTATGATTCTAGCAAATATATTTTTTTTTACTTTAGCTTTTAACACAAATAAAAATAAAAATTTATGACAACGAAGATTTACATACTTGGTACAAACGATTTTTTGTATTTTAAATGCAATTTTCTGAATTTCTTACAAAAAACTTCATAATTGCAGTAAATAAAAAATTACTGTTATTTTTTAAATTTTTAAATTATATGTATTTAATATTACACTATATATATATATGAAATCTCATAAATGCGTTACCTACGATTGTTTTATAATTTTACAATTATGTAAGGAAAATTCACAAATCCTGAAACAATTACCTAAAGGCATAATTTTTTTTTTGCCTATAAAAAATGTATTTATGTATACAGGTAAACCCATCTATATGTTTATTATTACACCTGCCAAATGTGGTTTTAAATTCATTATAAGGAATAATTACAAAACTAATAAGATTTATAATTTTTAAAAAGGTTTTTTAAGATAACATGTAACACCAAAATTATTCGGTTTGTCTCTTAAGGGTTGTTAAAAAAAGTAAAGAACCAAGATTAACTATATGATAGATAATTTTTGGCATTTTATGTCTTATATAGACAGATTTCCTGTATGTCTTTAAATATTAACAACTGCATAAAAAAACTTTATTACAGAATTTATCCATTAAATTTCCTTTTCGACTATAGGGTATAAATTGCAGCTACTTTAAAAAACCCATACAAAAAAAAAAAAACATAACGTTGGTATTATATATAATCATTTGTAAGCGTAATTCCCGACATAAGAATTGCTGTTGACAGCGCGATGAACATGGGTCTTGGTCCTAAATCTGCAAAGTCATATCGTAGTGCCATTAAAAATATTTTATAGTGCATATATTTGTTGTACTATAAAAATAATAAAAGAAAAACTATATAGAAGAATAAACACCAAAACTAAAATCGCTAATGCTATCAAAAGGTTTATACTTTGATAAAAAAGCAAAAAAATCGCATAATAAGAAAATATATATTCTAGATACGAATATTGTGTGCATAAAAAAATATTTTATATTCTCTATTAAGAAATAACAAGAAGAAAAAAATTAGAATTAAGGCATTGATTTTTTGCTGTTGTGACTCATTAATAAAAATTTTAAATTAACTCAGACAAACTTTTTTCCTTAAGACCAAATTATCTTGCCAACTTTTTTAGTATATATTTTTTTAGACATAAAAAGTTAGCTCTAACTAGAATACGATTAAAGATTTTATTCAAAAAAACATTTCGAAGAATCGCACAATTGCCGAAAAATCATTTTGAAAATGCAGTATTTTTATTTATTTAGCTTTAATATTTTGCGATTTTACTTTAAGAGATAAAAAAATGTAAAAGTAAAACACACACTACCAACTACTATTTTTTTTGTCAAAAATGAAAAAGGAAATTGCTGACAACACATCTTAAGGGCGAGCAGATTTAATACCTAAGACAGAAAAGGTTTTTAAACGCACTCGTCTTTTAATACCATTTTTTTTGTTTTATTATAATGGTGACACTGGAATATTTTTCTATACTGGTTGCAAACAAACTCAAATAAATGCCAAGCAAGCTCGACTTGGAAGATTACTTTCGTCGGTGTTGCACTTAAGCATGAAAATGAGCAATCAAGCTCGTTGTTAATAGA
Organism: Agrenia bidenticulata; assembly: GCA_034694785.1. Lineage (NCBI taxonomy): Eukaryota > Metazoa > Arthropoda > Collembola > Entomobryomorpha > Isotomidae > Agrenia > Agrenia bidenticulata. The sequence goes on from JAQFYM010006198.1 coordinate 4,668, forward strand.
AAAACATGACTGTGTTGCAAAGAAGGAATCTGTGTCTATCCAACTCATTAGCAGTTGCAAATAAACACGTTGATTTTTTTTTGTGTATTGTTAAACAGAACAAAACTTTTATTTTCTATTTATAAATAACATCAAAATGATAAATATTTAGTTTTAACAGTATAGAAAAACCTAATACTTTATATTTTTTTTGTTTTAATGTTCGTAAAAAAAAATATTTATATTTCTATAAAATTTAGTGTCGCATATAAACTTTTACGACTTAATACATAGTAAAAACATTTTCAAATGATTTAAAAAGATTTGATCCAAAAAACAAGAAAAAACTTATATTTAATTTAAACTTGTGATTTTTGTAATACTTTACTTTAAAAAAACATTAATATTTCTTTGACTAGTAAATTATTAATAATAAACTAAAGTTTACATAATCAAAAAAAATAAGACATGTTGATTGCACCGGACGACCTTGGTTGCAGTATAAATAGCTTCGTAATCAACAAAGACAGTTCCAATTGCACTATGATAAGCTATGTTGCAACACAGACGTAAAAAATCGTATTAAGTCACATTTGGACGCAATAAAGTTTAGTTTGTACACAATGGAGTCAAGCTTGTATGCAGATAGTCGCTTTTTTTACCTTTTTCAATATTAAATAAACATGTCTAAAAAGATTGCAGTAAGACAATTATATTATAAAAACCCTTAAAGAAACTATGCCACATTTTACAAAAGTTTTTTGACGTATGAATCACTGTTCTTTGTATCAATTTTTATTTTTGCGTTAATCACTACAAAAAACTTGCAGAAATTACATTTATACTTTTATACAAGGCCACAAAAATTTTTAAAAAAAACCTGTATAATTAACATAATATTTAGCAAGAACTAACAAAAAATATTACGCAGTAATCTTTTCGTGCGCTGGTTATTCGTAAACAAAATTTTAAAATCGCAATACAAAAAAAAACACTTTATGCGAAAAACTATTTAGTATTTTTTTGTAAGTTGACTTGTAACTTAGAAAGGCATTTTAAAAAAATGCAGAAAAGGGAAACTAACGTGTTGCCACTTTGTAAAATATATATCTGCAAGTACTAATCACCATCATTATAGATTTTTGGATGTATTTGTAAATAATACAGCATGCAGTAAATTCGTATGCTTTAAGTAACGCTTTTTTGTCCAAGCGTCATTTAAAGAAAATAAAAAAAAACCTTTATATAAAAAATCATGAAGTTATGAGCAAGATTAATTATTATTTTTTTGTTTAATTCTATAATGCCAAAAAGAAAAGGCATTATCAATTACGTTTTGTTATAAGTATAAAGTTACAGAATATTTTTTTAAAATTTTTGTTGTAATTTACTAAACTATTTTTTAACCTTTATAAATTTGTTATATTCTTTTCGTCAATTTTAGCCTAATGATTTACAAAAAAATAAATGCACAACTAGTAATAAAAATGTAAAAAAAAGAATAATATATGAAAAAAACAACTGGGATAAGGCGCTTTAACGATACCAATTAACCTTTTTTCCCTTTGGGGTAATTAATAAACACAAGATGTAAACAAACTAAAAATACATCCGAATTATACAATTTTACTATAAAAAAATACATAAATATGCAAAATCCATTAATAATTGAAAAATAGTTGAAACTTTGAAAAATAAATAATATTCCATTTTTGGAAAAATTATTAAATAGAAAAATGACTTATACAAAACACAGAAATATTATAAAAGTTTTAAATTTTTAAACCATAAGTAAGTACATTGAACTAAAATTATACTGGCTAAAAAATAACAAAATAAAATAAAAAATAGAAAATATTTAAAAAAAAACAATGGCAAAATCGACTGAGCAATAAAAAAAACAAAAAAACATAACAAAAAAAACGAAAGTTAAAAAAACAGAAAGAAAAATAATAGCCTATTGAAATATGTAAATGACAATTCTGCTATAAAAAAAACGTGTGTCTTAAAACAAATAACATCTACAAAGATATTTGTAAAAATAAAATGATTTTGTCGGAAAAGCTCGTAACCATCACGAAAAAAAAATTTATAAACAAATATCTACGAGTTAAAGCCAAAAACTATAAAGAAGGAATTTATATACAAGAATATGTACACATTCACAAGTATGTATAAAAAAAACTAAAAACCGCATTGAGTCGCTATTTTATACATGGGTGAATATGATATGTTCCGATACGTTAGTTTACAACCCATGCGCAAAAATAATTATACGTATAAACAGGAAAAAAATTTACAGCTTTAATATTTAATAAAACATGATACATAATGACATATTAAAGCCGCACAATGACTGCTATATACTAGTTGCTTTGTGGTAGTTTTTCTTTCTCTTATAGTATGAAAAATCTAAGGTTCGAGCGAGATAAACATTAATTACTGGTATTGCAAAGAATGTATTTCTGTTTTAAAAAATATTAGACACGAGTATTTTTATTGCATTTTACATAACAAAAAAAAAAAAAATTATAAACAATGCTTATAATAGGTGGTAAGCGGAAATTTTATTTTTTATGTTATTGCGTAGACGTGTTAAATATGTTCGTGACCGTGTCATAAAAAATATCGAATACATAATACTCCAAAAACATTGTTCGACGATTTATCTGTTTTTTCTTATTTTGTTTTATTATAAACATTATGTAGTATATTCATATTGAAACAAAATATATTTAATATAAAAATAAATAATAAATAAATAAGAAAAAGCAATTTGATCGTTTATAACTTACGAGATTAAAATATTTAAACAACCCCTAAACAATATAACCGTAAGTTCCAAAACACCACTACAATATTAATATATGTTTTTTATACATAAAAAAACAATTAACTATCTAAAGATAGTGTTTTAAAAGGTTTTTTATTACATAGCACCCATGAATTATGCAAATGTTCGTTCTTACAGCTATATGCACACTGAAAAAAAAATAGACAAAACGCCTACAGGTAAAAAAAAAGCATGCACTCAACTGCGACAATAGTTACAATTGTGTTTAGTCGTTTGCCGCATCTTGAGGTGCGACTTTGTAAAAAAGATCAAAATAGCAAAAAAAATAGTAAAAAAAAGAAATGTGCCAAAAATGCAAAAGTACTTAAAACTATAGTCAAAAGACACCAAATTTACAATAAAATGTACATAAAAACCAGTTTTTGGGCATAAGTTGTATAAATTATTTTTTTTGCGAGTAAATAAAACACCTTATAAATTCAACGAATACATAAAAAATAGTTCTGTTATTTTATAATACGATATTTTTCTAACAATGGCATATTTATATGTGTCTAAAAATACTAACTACAAAAAAATATGGCGATTTTTATTTTCATTTATAGATATTAAGGTTTAACATTGTAACTGCAAATAACATAAATTTTAAATTTTTCTTAATAAATTGGAAATTTAACATTGTATTACAAATTTTTTTTATATCTTGCGTTTGCTTAGATAATAACAAAAAAAAAAATTAAACGATTCATAGAATTTACAAAGAAAAACGGCGTAGATATATAAAATATGCTTGCCCCAAAATTGCATGTCTTATAAAGAATATATAATGTTAAAAAGTATAATATTTCATTTATAGTACTTTTTTTCCTACACGAATACACATTTTAGATTTTCGAGTTACTCATTGTTATTACTACCAAAATGAATTCTTATTTTATATCTGAAAATGATCTGTTAGTAAAAATTATCAGTTTATTTTTAGTTAATATTGTTCGCGAATTTTCTTAATTTATTTTCTATTTGGATAACTAGTCAACATCTTTTAGTATATGATTGTGTAACCTTTTTTGAGTTTTAACTTTTGTGCAAAAGCACAAATGAGTTGAACGTTTCAACTTTAATTTGTATAGTTACTGTGTTTATAAGAGTTAAAAGCAAAAAAAAAATACAAAAATCGCAAATTACAAAATATTTATAACAAGAGTTTGTAAGATATTTGCTTTATATGAAAACTCTTGTAAAAAAGAAATTACATTTCTTCTGTTTCAAAAAAAGCCAAAATATATAGAAATGTATGTTTTCAGGTGAAGAACACAAATCTCTGCAAAAAATTTGTCTTTAAATGTATCTGTAAAGATTTTTTTGTTACAAAAAAAGAAAAAATTTATAGCAGAAACAAATACAATGGTTTTACTCTGTTATTAAAAGCAGCATAAACAGTTTTGCGTTTTAACAGATACTTTCTTATCATCATAGGCTTAAAAAAATGTTTATAGATATTTTTATTATAAAGTGTGTATATCGACAAACAATATATGCTGTTAGATGTTTTTGCTTTTTATAAAAAAATACCTGTGCAATAATAGACTAAAAAATTAGTATTTCATGTAAGCATTTTCGAAAAACAACTAAAAAAGCATAGATCGCAATATATTTGTTTTTTGTCTTGGTTTTCTCAAGGCAAAAATTTGGTTATGAAATATACATTGAAACAAACTAACTTGATAACAAGTAAAGGATTTGCAACCATGTAGTAAGTGATACGCTTATATTCTACAACAAATATTATACGTTTCAAAAAACCAAGCCTAAAATTATGTTTTTTGTTCTTCTACATGCATCAAGTAAATAATCTGCCAAAAATCGTTTGTCCATTTTTTTTATCTGCATAATACCCGGTTTAAGTTATTTTTTCGGCTTATATTTTTTTATTTATATATATTTTTTTATAAAATACTTATATTTTATACGAAATGTCTTTTAATAATGGTTTTTCTGTTACAAAAAATGGCTTGTCGCAAAACCTACTAACACTTGTTGTTCTAATAGACTAAGCTGCACGTTTTTTATATTTTTTTTTAATATACAGGTTTCACATATATAACGTATAGGATACATGTTTTTGAAATTGTAAAGCATGTACGAATAAATAGAAGAACCTCAATAGCTTCTTTTTTGCAGTTTTTTTTGATTTTTTACTTAAAAAAATGCGGTTGAATACATTTAAAAGGTTTTTTTTTCAATAATGGCAAATTTGCGCTGATTTAAATAAAATACAGACTCATGCACTTTAGCAGTGTTTCTGGTTATTTTAATTATATCTGTTTTTTTAAAGCAATACATGATACTTCTGGTACAAAAATGGCAAATAAATTTTGATCTTACAGGCTTTTATTATTAGTCCATGTTTCATATGCTCTAGAAAGCTGATATTTTTTTATCATAGTTTTTTGCGTCAACATAGTAATTATAAAATGGGAAGTCAGTTTACGTTTAGTAAATTTTGCATCAATCACAAAAATACAACAAATCCATAAATTTAACGTCTACAGATACTATGCATCTTGTTGCTTACGGTTTTTGATTATCCTCAATTTAACGAGCTTCCGTAAATTCCGTTTTAAATATAACAATAATTCTCTAATATACTAAGTTTTAACATTGTTTTTGCGGTTAACGAAGTTCTTCGTATGGCATACAGTACAATGTATGTTATGAAATGCCGAAAGCATACAATTGCTTACAAAAACATATTTCATTATATCACTGTAAATTATTGGTCCCGGTAATAATCGTCTGTATAAATTTAAGCCAGAGTAAAACTTTTTTTTTTGCATGACAAATTTAAAAAAGTACGCGTTGCTATTGTTTTTGTTAACACCCCGAACAGGTATTCCTGCCGCGCTAAATTTCTCTTTTCATATACTTCGACCACTTAAGAAGAGCCTTATCCACCATTATTACCATGCCATAACCTTCAATTTGCGCTACAAAAACAGTTTCATACAGGGCGCCGTTCTTTCGTTAAGTTTTTAATGAAGATTAAGTACAATTTCTTTATGCTAGTCAATATTCAATGCCACGGTTTTGGCCGGTATATTTCTTGCATACTTAAAAAAGACTGACAGGTATTGTCTTGTTGTCAGTTTTGGTTTTTTATTTATATTGTCGAATATTAATGCTGTACTTAAGCTACATCGTTTATTAGATTTCAACTTTCTTTATCCTTTTTTTAACGGTTTAAAGTTAATTTGGCTTGTTGCCTACATGATAAACACGATATAGACTTTTTTATCCTCATGTTACAAAGAAAACACGTTATATTGCTTTTTTCTGTATTATAGTCGTAAACCTGGTTTTTTAACAGAAACTCTATTTTATCTATATTTAAAAATGAACTTTTTTGCGAAAATTCTTTAATTATTAAGATTTTTGTGCGAAAAAGCAATATACCATTTTCAAGTAAAATAGGGATCTAAAAACCATAAGAAAAATTATGGACATGACAAAGGATATAGACAAACCAACAAGGGCGGATTCTAAGTATAAAAACACGGTTTTTTATCCTATAGAAGAATTTAGACAAACAAAATATATTTGTCAGTATGAATCAGACAGTATGTAAGTTTTAAACGGCTTTTTTAAACATAATAGTATGCTTTTGAACTAGCACTGCGCAGTTCGCAGTTTAAAACTAAAGATTTATGTTACAATGCTATGTTTCTATCAAAATAATATTTTTGTCTAAATTGCAGCAAAAGCAAAAACTTTATGATTTATTTCGTTTGCTTTTTATGCTACAATTTACTTGCCATTACTTGTTTTTACACATGCAGTAATTTTATGCATCCATATACTTCAGTATACGCGGCTGTGCGTAAACAGAAAAAAACATTAATCTTTTTTACTTAAAACTGCTTGCAAAAAACGAAGAAGATACGGTAACACCCTACGTGTCGTTTTCCTTTTGTGTGTTGATCGGCTGAACTATTGGTTTTCATTTTTGCCATTACCATGTTTGTTGTACCTCAAAATTGCAAGTTTCGAACACCGCTTACATTCTAAATTTATATTCCGGGCAACTAGTTGTATTGACGTCAGCGCGACTCATACTTATGATAAAGCGCTTATAGTATAATGTCCGGATTATAACACTAAAAGCGCTTAACAAAAAAAAAATACAAAATACTAGATACAAATATTGACTTTACCAATACAAAAAAACGCAATCTATGCAATAAAGTACTTTGAAGTGACAACAACCGTGCATTTTTGTTTTCAGGTGTTATTTTTTTTTTGTTGTGACATTTAAGATGACTAAATATCACTATAAAGTGTATTTTTACATGAATCTTGTTCCTAAGCGGAAAAAAAAACACAGAACTTGCTACGCAATGTTTGCAGTGCTTTCTTAGTTTCACGTCTTTTTTTAGTTCATTTGCTATCCAATAATAAAACACCCACTAAACTTTTTTTTGTCATGAGCGTCAAGATATCAATATCATAGTTTAATTGTAAATAAATTGGTCGAACATGTTTAGTCACGTTACGCAAAAGTACAATAAAGCTTCGGATTTTTACAAAGAGCTGTGTTGTGTCAGTGCCGCATGGAGAACGGATTTTTTT
>JAQFYM010006199.1:0-12065 GCA_034694785.1 Agrenia bidenticulata
TTACATCTGAAAAAGAAAAAAAAAACAACTAATAAATAAAAAAAATGATAATAATGTGTAATAAACGCAAAAATTTAACAAAAAAAAACCAAAAAAGTACAAAAAAAAGCGTCAATATTTTTATGCTAATTTGCTAGCCCAAAAAAGAAAATAATCGATATATTATGCAAAAAAAGTACATAAAATTAGTTTTTGCGTGCATTACATCTATTTGTGTGTTAAACGTTTGCTTTTTGTTTTTTTAAACCTATTGAAATTTGTCAGAAACAAAGTTATTAACATTATGAAGAATTTATACTAAAGATGCATGCAAAAAATACCTAGCAATAAGTTTTTAATAAAAATTTACGTATAAATGACGACGGAGCATATTTACCCACAATGCAAACAAGGTAGAAATCAAACAATATCTAGCAAAAACTGTATAATGTATAGATTTCTACAGCGAAAAACAGCCAATTTTTAACCTCGACGTATATACCCCTTTTGTAATTACACAAGCCGTTAAAGGTAATTTTTGTAAATTAAAGCAAAGATGTTACAGAATATATTTTTAAACGCCATATTTTCCAATGCTTGCCGTTGTAATAATTTAATACTTATAACATAACATGCTTGCGTGTGTCGCATACTACACACAATAAACATTTTTATGTGTTTTGTTTTTCTTTTTTTAGTAGTTTTTTGCATTACGATAAACCACATTGTATAGAATTTATTTAGTTATTTTGTTGTGCGCTAAAAAAGAAACACCTAAAGCTTTTCTGGGTATAGCTCTTTTATGCTGAAAATGTCAAAAAAAATATTTGCGTGCAAAAAAACTGCGTATATATGTTGAGCAGATTTAATACAAAAAACAAAGCAAATCAAAATGTGCCATGCATTCTCAAAAATATTTTCGAAGTATTTTGCATTGTTTTACGCATTTTTAAATATTGCCAAAAGCATTTTTCTTATCTATAAAAAAACAAAAAGACTGATTGCGCATTATCCTTTAAATTTAAACTTACAACTGATATTTTGGAAAGTTTTGGTGTAATTTGCAAATTTAATATATTCTTTATCTGATTTAATTTTTTTTGGGTTAGATAAATTATAAAATGTAAATGTTAAATTATTTAGTACTTTTTTTCATTTTTTTGGATTTGTTTGTAAAGTATTTGCGTTAGTTACACATTATAATCATATTTTTTTTATCAGTTGTTCTTTTTCTTTTTCGAAAGTAAATTTTTTTTCACACCTTATGAAAATTTTTTTTGGGTTGAACAAAAAATTTTAAAAAAATCTATACCCGGGTGAAAAGTGCCAATTTTTATATTATTTTTAGGCGCGATTTTTCAAATTGGGTGTTTTGTACAAAAATGGGGTGAAAAAGTACAAAAGGGGGTGAAAAGTTACAAAAGGGGGTGAAAAAATCATTTAGCCCTTGTATTTTTCTTCCGTTCTCTTTTTTTCTTTTATTGCGTATATATCATCTTTTTTAGCTTGAAAAATATAATTTAGAAGTTTTTGCTTTTATTTTTGCTTTTTTTTTATTTTTGTTTAGCAGTATTTGTCTTAGAAATATATCTGTTTATTACAGTATATTACTATATTACTTTTTGGTTGATTATTCCTCTTTTTTTATTTAGTGATATTTTTTCATACTTTTTCTATAGGATATGATCAGAATTAAAAATTCTAAAAAAATCTATACCAGGGTAGCAAATGCCAATTTTGATATGTTTTTTGGGCGCAATTTTTTACATTGGGTGTTTTTTACAAAAAGGGGGTGGAAAATCTCAAAACGGGGTGAAAAATTACAAAAGGGGGAAGAAAAAACATTTAGCCAAAGCTAAAATATGTATAATTTTAATACGAGAAAAAATATATTTACAAAACAATTTTACTCAGAAAATGCGCATTAGATTTTAGTGCTAAAGACGCTGTAAAATATTTCTTACCATTAATATTACACTTTAACTAAAAATAAAAAATGGTGCATCTTTTTTGCATAAAAAATTTAATATCTATAAAAGAACATGTTCTTAAGAATCTTAATAATTTTTTTTATTTTTTTACGTTTTTAAAAAAAGAACAAGTAAAAAAAAGACGTCTTCTTTCCTAATACTGTCAATTTTTTTTTCGTATACATATTTATATTTTTAAATATAATAAATTATACTGTAAATAAAAACAACAACGCAAAAAAAACTACTTTTCGTACAAAGGGTTGCAAAAATCAGAAAATATTATAGTATATGTTTTTGCATACAATCATTTATTACAGTAAGAAAGCAAATAAAAAAAAAGTTGTAAACATTGAAATGACAAATCATAAAATTATTTTAGCGTTCTAGTCGTTTTTTTATATTTTACTTTAGTAAACGCGTGTAATAACATAAAAGGTGATTTTTGGCTTTTTAATTTTTTATATCAACATTTAATACTATTATTAAGCATTTCGACAGTATTGTAGGGTCTAAAAGATGTTTTTTATGTATATCTTGTAGTAAACAGATGTATTTGCTGTTTTTGCATGTATAAGTTATAATTGTAGGTATGAATCAAGAAAAAAAGCGATCTATATGATAAAAACTAAATTTAAGTTCTATTTTAATTTATTTATGCAATCTTGTTGTTTTTATTTATATTCTAAAAAAAAAAAAAAAAGTATACTTACGAAACTTACAAGACCCATCACAAAATCCTTAAAGCATAATTGTGTTGTAAAATGAATAATTCCGTTTTACATAAGTTATTCTAAAGGACCCTAGACATATTTTTTTCAAATGTTTACATTAATGAAATTAATGTATATAAAAATGAAATACAATATAAAATGAATACTAAAGAATTTCAAATTAATTGAGTTTTGATGTATTTATGTTTGAATATCACAATTCTTGTATACGAAATACTCACCTAAAATCATGCAAATATTTTAAGCCTTATAATACATTTTAATTAATGAGAACATCGCGTTAAAACCACACATATAAAAAATGTTTGCCATCATTTTACTTATATTCTGGCATTTTTATTTCTTTTTACAAAAAGATGATTGACTTAATATATATTGTGGCGCGCATAGAGCGACCCCATGCATAGAGCGACCCCCATGCATAGATTGACCCCCTGGGTAAAGATAAGATTTTCCAATGGCAAGCCAATATCCAAATCAAAAATCAGAAAACCATAAATATTTACGTTATCTTTAATTAATTCAAAAACAGTTTTCATTTTAATTTTAGACCAAAAAAAAACAAATTTTCCTTGTTAAGAAATATATTTTCCAGAGAAAAAATACTATTTTTTCTGTAAATAAAAACATTATACAAATATTTTTTGCTGGTGCTTTCTGTACGTTTTTTAACCTTTATAATACTAAGTCTTGTCCCAGGGGGTTGCTCTATGCATGGGGTCGCTCTATGCGCGCCACATATATTATACACGCTATTTCATATATATTTTGTGCGAAAAAGGTTAAAAATAAAAGGCCGAACAAGTATATTTTATGTGTCTTTAAATACTTGCTTGTATATTTAATTGTGATAATTTACCATTTTTTCATTGGATTTATCTAGATAGTGTGGCAACTAACAGTATTATTAGTTGTGATTTAGTCTCCTTTCTTTAATGTAACACTTTCATGCAAGATAGTTAAGTTGATACATTAGATTTTAAGTCGTACGGTTGGTCCGGGGCTAGCGAGGATGGCCTAAGAGCCTAGGAATAATAAATGACTGTTTTGAACGGTACTTATTTTTTTAAAATGTGTTTGTTTTTATAATTGTTTTTTGGTTGGCAAAACCTTATGTAAACAATATTTCAGGCATCATATCTCTTTAGTAGAGACCTGCACGGTCCGGTCATTGACTCCGCCGGGTCCGGACCGGAGTGGACCGGACCAGATTCCGGTCCGGTTCAGTCCGTTTATTACTTTCCGAGAAACAATTTTTTTTCGATTTTTTATATCAGGTAAATATATGTAAAAGACGAATCTCAATTTTTAGAGCTAACTGCTCTTGTATAATATTTCAATTGAAATTTTATACATTCAATCTAAAATAAAGTGCTATTTATATTAAATTTGATGTCAAGTTTGTAGCATTCATATGCAAATCATAATGCCTCGATTTTATTTTTAGTATATCTACAGGCTTATCACTTTAATCCGCATTTTTATTATTTCAATTACCCTTTTCATACAAATAGTTAATTATATTTGTTGTAAACGATAAAAAAGAACACTTTATGGGTAAATATAACATATGTATGCTTATTTATGTATACTTGCTAGGTTGTGTAAGTTTTACCACAAGCATTTTCGTTGCATATTGGTAACAACTCTAAGTTTATAATGATCATTAAAAAATTGATAATAAGTTTTTTTTTTCAAAAAAATTGATTTTTTGTCATGATTTATGCGTCCGGTCCGGTTATAAAACCTTCCGGTATGGTCCGGGCCGGTTATGCACTTTAAAAATGCAGTCCGGTCCTGGCGGTCAATAACCGGACCGTCCAGGTCTCTACTCTGTAGATATGATGTTGTTTTTTTTTCTTTTCAATCTGTGACTTAACAACGTTGATAATAAAATATTATGATTCACTGGGAATCGTCACAAATATATATGAATGAATCTGGTGATAAAGACCATTGACTAGGGGATCCAAATATTCGCAATTTTAAAAAACTGGTTTTTTTCCTTGAAAATTGCAAATAATCGATACACCGGTTTAATTTAAAATACCAAAATCGTAATTTTTTTGTTGGTTTTTTTAAATTCTTGATCATAAAATACTGTATCCTTTTTTTACATTTGGTTAAATTTCTTACGAAAAAAAAAACTATAGACGGGTGCACTCTTCATGACAAAGATAAATACAAAACATATTTTTTCTTGCTAAGTATGATTTACTGTGTGTTTTTCGACTTGAGCAATGTTTTCTTTACTTTCTTTACCTAATTGCCAGATTTCAAAATAATTATTTGCCAAAAATACACGAATATGTTAAAAACATATAAATTCAGGGAAAATATTTTTAACAAACAATTTCACACTGTCTATACGCTCTTTAACTATTAGTAAAAACGGGATATATGTCAGTGAAATCCGAGCAGAAAGTATTAAGTTCTTTAAAAATAAGGACAGACGCGAATTTTATGCCTATTATGCCTTTTATTCCTTTTTAACTTAATAATCTTATTATATAAAAATTACATATCAATTTTTTTTTAGATTCTGAAAATCGCTAAAAAAACAACTGAGGCAAAAACAAATTCCCCCCTATAATAGAGGCATATTAATTTCTAAAGTAATGGGTTCGCAATCGCCTCTTAAGTAAGCACCTGCATTTTATCATTGCAGTAAAATGCTATATATACTAGCATGTAACTAACTTTTGTTAAATACTTTTACTAGTATATTCGACTGGCTGTAAATATTTTAACATTCCAAATAAGACGTAAAAATTTTCGTGTTTTCTATAAAAATCACTAAGCTTCTACTTGATTTATAATCATAAGGCATTTTGCAAAATTTACTACAAAATTGTCAAATTCATGGTTTTTTGTGACACCTGCTAGAATTCTAGCTATTATAGTGGTTAAATACTTTTTAATGTATTATATTGAGTCTTGAACGACACATTTATGTAGACTCTTTGAGTAATGAGTAAACTTCTTTTATGGAAGTAAACTAATAAAATTATAAAAATACCTATAAACGCTATTTTAAGCTATATAAATATATCCGATTCTTTTTACAAAAAATCAGTTTTTAATTGAACTATTTTACGGCGAATAATCAAATAATAGATTAGTCGGTATCCAGGTTCGGATCCCTACCATTACCCCATACCAGCTTATTAAGTAATATAATCCGTTATAGTATTCATTTTGTAATTGTTCGTAATGCAAAACTAAGTTAAGAGGCAATGATGCCTCAACATAAACAATTTTCCAATATAATTATAAAAACTGCAGAAAAATAAATATGTATTCAATATAAAATGAAGCACGTATGTATGATTTTTTTTTATTAAGAGTTTTTAACGCCCATATGTCTACTATTTTTTAATGGCATATCTAGATTGCTAATAATGGGACCAATGTATAAAAAAAGTGTGTGCTTTACAATTGTATGAGAACCAGTGGCGTAGCTATAGGGGGGCAAGTGGGGGCTTTGCCTCCCCCCCCCTGAAAAAAAAAGTTGCGCCTGAATTTAAGGGGGGGTCTTTTTTTGTGCAGAGATTTTTTGGATTGAAAATTATGAAATTAAGAAATTTTATACTGAAGATTTTTTAGAAAAAATAATTAAGATTTTGCACTTCATAAATCGTGTTTTTAAATCATATTTTTGTAAAAAACACTGACTAGCCCTGGTCAGAAAAAAATCCTGGCTACGCCACTGATGAGAACTATGCAAACAAAACAGTATTTTACGTTTTTGTTGAAAAACGGTGTAACATGACTTCTGCATAATAATTTAAATCAGAGTTTTATTACAGCGAAAAAAAGGAATTTGCATAGAATGTTTGTAATTTAAAACTAACACTTAATATTGTTTTGAATGAGAATAATATAACATAATAGTTTTAAAGTACAATGTTTGACAGATTATTACATTAGAGAGAGTGATTTTTTTTTTCAAGTTTTTATAATTTGTACAATAAAAAAAAATTTAAAATGTTCACATGAAAATATATGCCCCAATGTAAAGGTAAGTGTAAACTCTCATAAAAGAAAAAGTTAAAATAGAGAAGGGTACCCGTATTACAAAAAAAACACATTTTTATTGCCCAATTAAAATTTAATATTCATAAATCCGGTGATAAAAACGACTTAACCAGCATTTTTATATTTATCACATGTCCATAAATATAATAAATTGAATAAAATGTATACTAAAAACTACCCTTATCACAATTAATGACTAAAAAGAATCATTATGTTAAAAAAATGAAGCCGTTGAGATGGGAAAAATATGAACATAAGAGTCTTGGGCCAGAAGCTGCTAAGTGCATGAAGATGCTTACTTTACATGATAAACCTTCATCAAATGATAGTGAAATAGCTTATTTAAAGTTTATGCGATCAAGTCTTGGCAAATCAATGTTTTCATTTCATGAAGTTCATATGGCAAACAAAATCACGGTTGTGGATCTTAATTATGAAGAAAAGATAGCAGTAGAGGGTCTACTATTACTATCAGAAAGTATTCATCTAATCAATACAAATAAATGATGCATTCATCATTTCCTTTCATGTATCCACGAATCCATTATAACCTTGTTTTCCCTATATGGAAATCATTCCATTCCAAATTATATGGACTTTCCGGTATATAAGGATACAAAATGTTTTAAATGCCGTAACTTTTTGTCTGAATATATATTCCGAAATTATTATTGTACTCTAATTAAATTTATAATTTATAAATTGCTATCTGCTATAAAATTTGCAAGATCAAACCTTTCGTTTTTATATAAGAATAGATGCGTAATGTATTCTTTTAATGATTTCGCTCGTGACGCGTATGATCAGAATTTTAAATGTTTCTAATTTTATTAAAGACGCATATGTGCGGTCGTAAATTGTCTCTTATATAATGATATAACATAAATACAATAACAAAAGATTGAATAATCATATTATGCAATGTAATGAATTTTATATTTTTACTGAAAAATGACTCTGCATTTTATCGAATATAAATCAATGAAAAAATTTCTAATCAAAATTTAAAAGGTCTAACATGCGATTTGGACCTTAAAGTTATGTTGTTAATACTAAAAAAGGTTAAATGATATAAATATGAGTCTTAAAAAATTTAAATGGTTAGCATATTAAATAAAGTAACTGTAATCACAGCCTTTTCAATAGTAACAGGTCAAAAAGTAGCATATTGACAAACTGAATTTTTTTTATAAAAATAATTCAAGTTTAAATTATTTGCTTTTCATTGAACATATATGTAGATTATTGGCATTTTTTAAAGTGCTTTCCATTTAAGTCATAAATAACTTATCCACATCTATTAAATCTGATTAAAAAATAATATTGTAAAATTGCGTTTTTTGTTTTAATACGACCAACTTTATCGGTTTTATAGATTTAAATTACATTTATTAATTCATAAAAAAAGAAAAAATATAATTAATTAAAAAATACAGTTTTTTTTTAAAAAAGCTAAAAAATTACTAATTAAAAAAGTCTAAAATAAAAAACAGTCTATAATTGCCAATATGTATTTTTTTATAAATTTTTCCCGGATTTAGTCTTTAATTGCCATAACCTCTATTATTTTTTTTCAGTAAAAAAAAATCCTAAACACCATAAGTTAGCATCCCCTTAAAAATATTTTTTTAAAACCGGCAAGATTTTGGTCGTTCGCCTAGTTTTCTTTGCAGACCAACGTTAATCTAAGTTTTTTAATGTTTTTTTTCTAATCATATTAGATCAAATAAGAAGACTTATTAGTATTTCCTTTAATCTTAACACTATATTTTTATACAAAACTAATAGTTAATTAAATATAAATGGCCAAAACAAGCAAAAAACCCTAAATAAAAACATTTAAGATACAAACCCATTACGCTCGTTATATTTAAACAATAAAAAGTAATCTACGTAAATTTTTTGGTATAATTCATATTTGAAAGAAAAAGGCAGGCAATTCGTTTAAAAGACTGTAAAATTATAACACCTAGCGTTTTCTTAAGAAAAAACTCACGTACTATTTATTAAAAAAGTATCATAGTTTTTAAAAAAAAAGTGAAAAAAATATTATTTTAAGGATTGCAACTGCTCTAAACATTTTTTGTATAGAGTAAGTTAGAATTTTTGATTTAGATTAAAAAAAGTATTAAGAATATATTTGTAAATAACAACTTCAATTACCGCTTAAGTTTTTTTGTAGATTAAACCCAACCACTACGCATATTATTCATCCTGGTACAGACAAAGAGGTAATTTTTTTAGCGCTATATAAAACATTTTATGGCTACAAAAAAATGA
This sequence comes from Agrenia bidenticulata, assembly GCA_034694785.1. Classification (NCBI taxonomy): domain Eukaryota; kingdom Metazoa; phylum Arthropoda; class Collembola; order Entomobryomorpha; family Isotomidae; genus Agrenia; species Agrenia bidenticulata. The sequence continues at coordinate 9,002 of JAQFYM010006199.1, forward strand.
AAATATGCCCATCAGTTAACGAATGAGAAAGTTCACATCTATTTTTATTTACGAAAAAATTAAGTATATTACATTTTGGAGAACTTAAAAAGATTTAGTAATTCTTTACTACCTTTTTTGTCTAAAAAATAGGTATCTCGACAAATGAGCAGGCCCTAGCACATAAAAATATGAGCCCGGCCATTTTGACGCAATTTGCTTCAATTAAGATAAAAAAAAAGTTTTTTTTTTGCATTTATTTACTTTTTTTATCTAACAAAAAATCAATACAATCATGCATTATTTTGCAGTTTGGGTATAGATAATACTTGCTTTTACACATGGTTTGTAACAAGAGCACCAAAAAGGCAATATGTACATTTACCGCCAGGGGTTAGTAATATTGTATTGTTTATTGTATTGTTTTTCTAAAACCCAATAATAATATATTGCACAATAAAAAATATATAGTTGCGGTAAAATAAAATAAAAAAGCATGTCGTTTACGCACAAGATTTTTCTATGTCAAAAAAATTGCTTTATTTTGTGATTCTTGTTTTTATTAAAAAAATGGATATAGATTTTGTACAAATTGTAAACAAGAAAGTTACATAAATGTGTTATTACACTTTTAAAAAAATGTCCGGTTTTTTTAGCTGATTTTTAGTATTAAAAAGCTTGTTAACGTTGTGGTATGTTACAGCAGTAACGTAAAAAAAGGTTTTTATAAACTAGATATTGCGCAATATAAAATAATAATTAATTATAAACCACTACAAATTAAAGTAATTTTTTAGGTTATCTAAACAACGCGGTATTTTCTTATATAATAAATACAAGAATTACATAATAAAGCCCCCGCATTCTATATTTTTTATTGTAAAAATTTTATCAATAATTAGGTTTTTTATAATTATGCAGATAGAAAAAAAATAGTACACCTCTTTTTTTTGTAACAATAAAATATTGTTACCGAACCCTGTTTACCGCCATTGCAAAGTTTACGTACCCAAAAAATGTAAGAAAAAAATTTTTAGATTTTTAATAACTTTTTTTCTGTAAGTATCCTAATTCTTTCACCTGCGCTGAACTAGTCTTTAACAGTGTTTCTTGCTATACTAATACACCTTTTAACCTTATATCTGTTACTTTTTTGTCTTTGTATTGTGCTTTTACGCGTTTACGAGTTTTTAAAAAAATGGCCTTTTTTTACATAAAAATGTGAAACAAGTGTGAATAGACAAACAAAATCTATCAACAGGCAACTTTAAATTGTATATATTTTAAAATTTAAACCTTTTTATAGTTTTAATATAAATGCTTTACATATTCTACCGAAACCAAAAAATAAAAAAACAGCCATTTAACTTTACAATCCGGTATAAAAAGAAAATTTTTATTTCAAACCTTTTTACAATGATCTTTTCTTTTAAAAAAAATAAATTCTGTTAAAAAAAATAAAAACTGTAAAGTGTATTAGAAAACTACACTATTATATATATACAATTGACTTGGCAAAAGTTGTGCATCCAAATAAGATAATTAGTATACTGTAGAAAATAATGCACCATTCTTGCTGCGATTGTTCAAATAAATTAAACAGTTTGATACTGGTTTTAAACCGAAATTTACAGCAAAAAACCGCCCAACTTTTTTTTTGTTATTAAGACTTTTTTTTGCGCTATTAAGGTATGTTTGTAACGTATAAAGTAATAGTGAAACAGTTTTCGTTTGTCAGAAATAAATTTATACAGCATAATTATATGTTTTTATTATTTAAAATTTTAAATAACCTTTTAAAGTCAAACGGCTTGTCTTCAATTTTTTGTGAGAAAAGCTATGTATTAAGTAATAAAGAACTCAGGGTCAGCAAAATACAGCTTTTTTTTGCCAAGAATCTAGGTTTTTTTATTTTTTTTAATTTTAAACAAGTAATTATTAGATAAAAAGTGTTCAATTCCAACATGATATTTGTTTATCTTTATAAATAAACAACTAAAAAACACATATGTACGATAGAAATGGTAATTCCTACAAAAATTACCGTAATATATTCGCACAATAAACGTAAAAACCTGATTCGTTATACCTAACTCAACATCGGGATTCAAATGACATTAATAAATATGTCTTCTAAAAAAACATCCATGGCAATCCGCGTGCTTTTGAGTTCAAAAACTTGTTAAAAAACGTTGACCGATGTACAGAGGCTGTAATTCAGCATGAATGTTTTCCTAAAATCTGTAAATATGCTTGTGTAAGGTGTAATTTACCGATTTTGGTTATACTATATCAGCACATAGAAATGATCTTTTTTATACAGGGCTAGAAAGTATTTTATAAAAAATAAATGTTAAAATCGGATCTAAAAAGTAACAAATCAATAAAATTATTTATGAAATTTTTGCCTCGAAGCTTACATTTTTGCAAAAAAAAAAACTAAGCACAAAAAACTTTCTTATATGTAGAAGCAACTTTCTTTTTCATGTATATATGGGCCGAGACTTTTTGTCATCGCCCCTTGCCCTCCCCCTACATCCGGGTAAAGTGCTGTACTATATATTTACGTAAAACTCTTGTATAAGGGGATTTTTTTGCATTGCTTACATAATTTTATTATAATTTGTTACGGTTCGTGAAATCCACAAATGTGCCATGGACTGTCTGTATATTATTCCTGATCGAGGTTGAAGTTTTAGTATATTTTAGAAAAATTGCTGTGAATATCAATGGCTGTAGGTTGTAATTTTTCTTCATTTAATTACCTCGGGGTTTATTAGATCTTGACACTTAATTTAAATCAAAATACAAACCATGATTTATATCAAAATAAAAATTATGATTTAAATAAACGGTAATTTTTTTATGCCAACCCCGATAAAACTTTTCAACAGCTGACCACATTTTTATTTTTTAAAATTATATTTCGTAGTATTTTAGTGTTTAATGCATATTGGCGTGTATGAAAAATCATTCTTTCTCTTAAAAGGAAAAGCATTTCGTTGGCAGCAGTGGCGTACCCAGGAATTTTTGAGCCCGGGGGTAGTCAGTGTTTTTTGAAAAAGTTGGGCTTAAAAACCTTGTT